>OY282560.1:169433878-169693966 GCA_958295665.1 Tipula vernalis
CAAATCTGCATCACTTATCTAAAATTAATAAAGTTAAATTATAAATGTTCACTCATGTTAAAATTCCTCAATTTCTTACAAGTTGTACATTGATAGAATGATAATTCTTCCTATTGACGTAAATATGTTCGGGATACATCGAATTTTTTTATTTGGTGGCACAATTGCTACGTAGGTGCAATCTATGCATCCAATGATCCCGAGAAATCCAAAATTATCGAAAAACCTGCAAAATCGTATTCAACATTATTATAAGAGTAAATTAAAAATTATTTATTTCTTACTTCTGTCGCATTCAATTCATTCAAATTTTTGTGAAAGTATAAACTTTCTCGTTGAAAAATCCACTTGAATGAACTGCGTCTATAACTTGGTGAATGCTTCGGCTTACCGATGGTTGACTCATACAAATATTAAAATTTTGTCCAACATCTTGCTGATAACTACCAGCCGCGAAAAACCTTAAAGATGCCAAAACCTTAAAGTAATTTAGAGTACATTAGGCGATTTAAATCAAATTATTATTGGTAAACATATTAGGTGTTATACTTATATATACTTTTTCTTCTGGATTTAAAGCGTTCCTTCTTGAGCGCTCAACTATATGAGGGGTTAAATAATTAATAAATTCTTCCGCCATAGATTTATTAATTCGAAACAATTTAATAAATTTATTTTCGGAAAGATCGAAACAATCTTGTGATTGTCGAACCGTGCGGATAGTTTCCATCGCTTCCGCTTGCTCCACTGCAGAATTCGCAAAAAGAAGGCCTAATTCTTCTAAACCAGCCATTATTTTATTTTATTAATTAAAAACTTATTATTTTTATTTTAACTTATTATTATATTTAAAAAAAAACCCAAATAAAACAATTCTTTTTAATTTAATTTTTAAGTTTGACAATTCCAACATAAACAAATTGTCAAATTAAATTCCCCCCACACCGCGAAGTTAGATACAATTTATGGGTGGTAAATAAAACATTCTGAATGATTCAAGAATAGGATATTTGATTGCATGTGGAATATACATAGGGATTTACCAAGGGAATTATTAAGGGAATTTTGACAGATGTCCACATGTGGAAATGGATGTGGAATTCGAGAATAGGCCCCCCGAATGTCAAATATTTTTGTACTACCATCACATAATGGTACCATTTTTAATTTTTTTTTTCAAAATGGCCGCCGAAACGTTCTTTCTGAATTTTCTCCCATGTTCAACTGTTTTATTGTATAATAATTTTTGATTTTTTATCTTCTTCCCCACCTACTAAACAATCAGCATATCATCTCGTTTCGCTTTGTTGAAAAATACTTTTAAAACATTTTTTTTTACAGCTAACCTCATAAGGAAGCGTTTAAACAAAAAAAAAACTCTGATATCCTATACCTCTACAAATATTTTTGGAAATCAAACATTTATGGAAGTGTCAAAATTAACTTTTCAAGTTTTGTGTGAAAGATACTGATTTAAACAAAACAAAAACAAAAAATTAAGTTTATTTTAGTAAGTTACGAGTATAGCGTAATAATGAGTGCCCTTAAAAATTGTTATAAGCCTTTTCCTGAGTCAAACTGTTCGAAAAATTTAAGAAATGTTAATGATAGTATTAAAATTCTTGGACAAATATTTGAAACCGCTAAATGAATTCCTGGATAATTTCTTAGTTAAGTTGCAAAAATCTGAGGTACTGATTTCTTGTGATACAACACTAACTTCAATGTAATATCAGACTGTTTTCATCTTGATACTAAAGCAGTTTACTTGTTCATAGAAAAATTGATAACGTTTTGCGAAATAAAAACTGCTGATTTATCTATAAGTTATTATATTACTTTTGGTGGGTGTAACACGCACAGTAACACAATATATTTCACAATATAAATCACAAAGATGATTTCGATGACGATTTTGAGTGACATTTCTACGCAACAAATTATGGAAAGAGACCGTGCGATGGAGTAAATGGTACTATCAAAAGAATGGCGTCCACAGCTCATCTCACCATCATATACGATGGTACCATAACCAATGCGAAAGAATTATTGAAATGAGTAAAAACCTTGGAAGCTGATAGGTTTTTGACTTTTCCAACAAACTAGTACATTTGAGAAATTAAAAACAATAAAGGGAACTCGCAATTTCCACGCAGTC
The DNA here is from genome assembly GCA_958295665.1 of Tipula vernalis. Taxonomy (NCBI): domain Eukaryota; kingdom Metazoa; phylum Arthropoda; class Insecta; order Diptera; family Tipulidae; genus Tipula; species Tipula vernalis. Next base: position 169,436,037 of record OY282560.1, read on the forward strand.
ATTCCTTGAAATGAAGGCTACTTAAATTTTTAAAAATATTCAAATGGTGAAATTGTAATTGTTAATATTTTGAAATTTTTGTCTTGAGATACAAAAAATTTTTAGATTGTCATACTTAAACGTATTTTAGAAGAAAACTTAAAAGGAACGTTTTAGAAATGGAAGATGGTTCCATTTTCATTATTATTTTATAATTTCTATTCATTTATCTTTAAAATGATTTAACTTCCTCATATTATTGATTTTGGAATTTTTTGATTTAATCATCTCTAAATGATCCAATTTTATAATTTTCGGATAATTAGTTTTTAATCTATAACAATAAATACAGGATGAAATTTTTAAATACTTGACACCCTGTATCTTAAAAACAACAACAACAACAAATTATATTGCATAAAATGTGTGTTTTACTCAGTGCTACACTTCAAAAACATAAAAGTCATAAAATTAAAACATGACTATACTGGTCCCGTATAAAGGATATGTGATTTCACGTATTTTTCACAATATACGCTCTTGTCGATCAAATTACTAGCCCAGAAAGTCTATGAAGGCCACGTTCTTGAACATTGATCATATAAACCTTTGGCTGCAAGTTTGGGGCTCAATTTGGCACAATGTTCTTACATAATTTATACTCGCATACAAATTAGGCAATGAAAATTATTAAATTGGATGGTTTGTTCCATTTTTTGGCCATGTAAATTTGTTCTATGTGAACGTAAATTATGCGCTGTAAGTTAACGCTACTCAAAGATACTCAAAATATTCAGTGGTGCCAATTCGCTCTCACCTAGACCCTAGACAGTGCTTGAGCCCTTGGATACGATTTTTTTTTAACTCTTTACACAGGGTAATGCTATTTACAAAACGGAGGTGTACACAGTCGTTTTCACTTCTCTCGAAGTATTGTATGTTGCTACCGGTTGATTGGATTTTTCGGCAGATGGCGTGAATTTTGCTCGAGGCCCCTTCGTGCTGGGCGACTTTCTTGACCACTGCTCTGTATTTGACGCCTGTCAAATGGCCCACATTATTCTTTCCTTAAAGCTTTATTAAGGTATAAACAGTTTTTTCAAACGATATTATGTTTAATGAATTAGAGCGAAAATTTAGGATAAGAAAAAATTGTCAGCTAAAAATTTTTAACTACCAACACAAATGAGCAAAAATACAGTAAGTAACATTCCAACGCTGGCGAAAAAATTAGAAATAGGTTCTAAGAAAAGTGCGGCGATATTGTCGTCGTCGCCAGCGACATTGGTTCTGTTAGCATCGTATGCTTTCTGTGTATTTTAATTCGAGAGGCGTCATCACTTGTCGTCGTCGCTCTTGTTCTGTTTTTAGCTTAAAACCTAAATATTAAAACAAAGCAACACAAAATTCGTCACAACTCAGTATACTGGTCAAAACTCTCATATCTGATTCTGAATCAATTGATTGACTCGCGTCGTAGCTCATTTACGGTCTGGTAAACAAATTATCACATGTTCATCTGTTAATTAGATCTTCACTATTTTTATTTTTTTTTATTTAATCTAATTTCTAAATTTTCAAGATTAATTAACGTATGTATTCACATAAATTAATTTTAAAATTGATAAAAATTACAAAGTTCAATTTCTAGAAACAAAACAACAAAAAAAAACAAAAATAGAAACAAACAATTAAAAGTGAGATCAGCAACAAAATAAACATTTAATCATGTTAGTCTAAATATAAACGAGCGCTTATCAGCTAACAAAAAAAATAAATTTGTTGTTTTGTTGTCTATGCCGTCGGCGCAGTGGAAATACTTTAATCTCTAATACTTAACGGCAATTATTTATAAAAAAAAAAATTCCAAAAACAAATTGATAATAATCATGATGATCATGCTTAAGTAATTAATGATCAAAATGAGATTACGCAAAGTATGTACGTACGCACACAATATGATTAAGGATTGATCGGAAAAAACCAGAAACATTAATCCGGCCAACCTGAATCTTATTATACTGTATATTAAATCAAATAAAGAAATAAATTTATCCAATTCTGTAATGAGATTCGTCTGTATATATATATATATAGTACATATGTAAGTACGATCGATCGATTGGCAAACCCAAGAGATCAATAAATAAGAAAATTAATTTAAAATTTATAAATTTCGTTTTGGTTTCTTTATTTGTTTTCTTTGTAAAATGTAAAGACGGGATATTATCGGTCGGCCCATTTTATGTTTGTTCTTTTTTATTTTAACTTTAATCAAAGTAACAAAACAAAAAAACCAAAGCAAAATAATAAAATCAAATATCCCAACGCAAAACCGCTCGCTCATTTCTCTTAAGTAAGTAATTTAATCGAAAAACAAAGTAATCAATGAAAATTAATTTGCTTTTTCTTATTCTTGATTAAAAAAAAAAAAAACTCAAAGTTAATTTGACTTCCATTTGTTTTTTAATGTGAATTTAACTAATTTTTATGGTTTGATGTTTTAAGATTGATATCGCTGTTTCTCATTGAAGTAATGAAAAATGTGTTGAACATTTATTTTTGTTTTGGTTTAACTCGTCTTTTAATATTGTAAACATATTTAGCCTTAATCTATATTAAAACGATATAAAGATGATAATGTCTTTGGTGACAACATAATCATAATTTTATGTAAATATAAGATTATTATCGCCTTAATCGGAATTACTTAACACTATCAATTAAATTGAATTAATTATCTTTGATTTATGATTATTCTGGTTTTGATTCTCACTGAGGATTGGCTTGTTATTTTCAGCATGGAATTTTTTGTGCTTTCGTCGTTTGTCTGTATCTATTCTATCAGTATAATACATATTGATCATCCCATTAGTATTTCAATATGTGTTCAAAGAAGGCGGGTTCTAAAATAATCATAAGCAATGAATATTTATCTTATTCTTGACTTGATTTTGAAGAACAAATTTTTTTAGGTTTTCTGCTTCTAAAATATTTTTAATATTTGAGACCTTCGAGACTATTTTGTCATTGAAAACATGTCAATATTATTAATCTTTTAGATAACCCGCAATTGGCAATATATACAGGATGATTCAATTGAGGGTTCCAATTTAAATCTGCTAAAACACTAAGTAGTAAAGATGAAACATTGCCAGTAGACGTGAAAAATGATATCGATCAAACGGTTGACATACTCCCTTTTCCTGCAGTAGTTCATACGTTCATAGCGACCTTTTACCATCCAAAATAGACGAAAAAACTGCAATGAAATTTAAAAGAAACAAATACATATTGTAATAAATAACTGAAAAAAGAACAACAATGAATATTCACAACTAAACTTCAATGCTCTTATGAGATCCAAAATCAAACAGCCAACTTTTGAGATTCTTCAGGAAGCAACGGAGTGAATTTACAGAACCCTAAATATAGCCCGCGGTAAAGAGTTAAATACGAAAAGCGCCATCAAATGAAACGATCTCCTTATTTATGCTTTTCTGGTAAATTCAGTTCGTAGGTTGTTTTGAGACTGTATAGGTTGTGGAAATTAAATATAGTAGACATTCCTCTTATGTAAACAAATTTTAGAACCTTATAAACAAATAAATACCAGAAATGTTGTAGTTTTCTTTTTAAATATTGTGAATGTGGGTTAGGTGCTCTGTTTTTAAAAAAAATGACTCCGCATTTTTTCAGCTTAAATGAGTGATTTTAAATTTTTACAATATATCCCGCTCCAGCCCGTGGCGTACTGAAGCTATCGAGGGGGTCACAGGTGGTGAATAGTGGACGACCTATCGATAGGTAGGTTAGCGGTGAATTAAATAAGCCGCCCCCAACCGCAGTCCAGCTGGTGGGAGAGTCTCAGGGAACTGGTTAGTGGTTAACCTCAGTTCATTAAATTCTGAGTGCCTATGATGCCCAGCATGGAAAGGCGAACAGATGGCGCCAGAAAACCATCGACCAATAACCATGGCGGACTGGGCGTCACGTCCTTTCTGCACCTCCGGAGTCTCCGCGGGTGATGAGTGGGGGTACCCTATAAACGGGTGACCCTAGGAATGGAATGGATCCCATTGGATTGGGCTCTCCATGTGAATAGGTGAATGGGGAGAGAATGTGGGCGGTGGGAAGGGGGTGCAGGGGCCGTGGTGCTAGCGAGCCGAATGGGCTGGATTAAGGTGTTAAGCGACCCATGCCGATGGTCAACTAGGCTGGGGGCCCATTTAACAAAGCCCAGTCGCTAACGGAGCCCTCTGGATACCTGGCGACCTCCAGTTGTAATTAGCCTTACCTGCGTGTACAGATCTCTGCGCAGGCGGACCTTCATTTCTCCGATACTCGTGGGAATCCAATGGAAAGATCGAATAACATAAAAACAAAGGGCACCGGCTCTTCTCAAAAGCCGGCATCAGCGAAGGGAGGTACCTCGAACCAGACGGTTGGGGCCTCTAAGGTTGCAAGGTGGTTGACTCTAGGGCACAAGTCCCGGGAGTTAGCGGTACCAACGCAGCACAGGGGAGTGGAACGAGAGACATTCCTCCGGCGAAAGGCGATACAGGAATCGCCGCTCGGCATTCCGAATTCTCGACAAGTGGGCTGCGATCCCCCGAGGGGCAGCGTACGGAAGAGCTAAGAACATCATTAGCTTGGGCAAGGAGCACTGTGGGCTGCGGAAGCTGGGAAAGGGACCATGTTTGGAAAAGACAGCGGTCCCAGGACGAGGTGGAAGTAGTCAACAGCAAGCGGGCCAAGTTGATGACTAAAAAGAAGCCGAGCTCCAAATCAGGGACAAAGCTGTTCAGCGATATCATGAGGAAGCATGTGTTGATGCTAGCCGTTATTGACGAAAGTCAAGAAGATGGGAGCATCACGGCGGAAAAATGGAGGTTGGTGTATAATGCCCTCAACCTCGTCTTTTTAAAGGTCCTGGATGAAAATCCGGGACCATCCCCATCCTGCAGAGATGCGGGATGGTATCAAGGGCGTGTGAAGATGACTGCATGTTCGGACTCTAGATCTGTGGATCTTTATAAAAAGGCTATAGCCAAAGTAAGGGAGGTGTGGCCAGGCGCAAAGCTTGCGGCAGTTAGCCGGAAGGAAATTCCCAGCAGGCCGAGGGCACGTGTCTGGCTGCCATCAGAACCGGCCAGCCCTGACGGGGCTTTGAAAATCATTCAGGCCAGTAACCCGGATCTTCCGACCGGAAATTGGAAGATCGTCAAGCAGGAGGAGGCAAAGGGGGCTCGAAATTATCAATCATGGTAATAAATAAGGAGTCCCTTGCCCTCCTTCACAAAACGAAGGGAGTAATTGACTTCGGTTTTGGGTCAATTACTCTCAACATTTATAAAAAGGATGGGCGGAAGCGCGTACGGGTGGCCAACCAAAGCATGGTGGCAACACGCCCAGGCCTGAAGGGGTACCAGCAGCATAGGGGAATAAGCTGTGGGTAGGGGGAGGGTGAATCCGGCGACCTCGGTAGGTCTAGGACTCCCTTGAAGGATGAGGAGGGGCACATAAGCGAAGGAGCTGGTGTACCGATGGAGGAGGATGTCGGCAGCCCGGCCTGACGGGGGGCACTGACAAGTCCTCGACAGAGGGTATGAGGAGTGGCGAGACGGGCGTATCCGGCGCATCCCAAAATACCGACAAATAATATTACTGCGGTAGCAGGAATTTATCAAAGTGGTGGGTATAGTTAAATGGTTATGATTAAGGTAACACAAATTAACCTTCACCATTCTAAGGCTGCTTCGGCAGCTCTACTCCTCAGGCTGACTAGTTCGGGTGAGGATGTGATACTAATCCAAGAACCTTGGATTAACAATAACAGGATCTGTAGCCTCAGAACCAAAGGGTACAAAATTATATCCTCTAGTAAGTCTGGGAAGATCAGATCTTGTATTCTTAGGCAAAATAATATTAATCTTTTCTTTCTCTCTCAATACAGCAATGGTGAAACTACTGCAGTTAGCCTTGAAGTAGGCACTTGTAGATTCTGGCTAGTTTCAGCCTACATGGACCGGGAGAAGGAGGTTCCTCCGGATAACCTGGAGAAGCTGATCCGTGAAGCGGAACAATCAAAGGTAGGTGCGGTACTGGGAGTTGATGCTAATGCGCATCACACTATCTGGAGAAGCACGGACATTAATGAAAGAGGTGAGTCACTTTTTGATTATTTGATGAGTACTAACCTTTCAGTGTGTAATATTGGGCGGGAACCTACATTTATTACTATTAACAGGCAGGAGGTTCTATACGTGACCCTTGCCTCAAATAATATTCTTCATATGGTTAAAAAGTGGAGGGTGGATAAGGAACACTCATTTTCTGATTATCGATATTTAACCTATAGCCTCGATATTCACCCTGCTACTCGGGAAGCCTTCAGGAATCCTAAAAGGTACAACTGGAGCAAATATGGGGAATTATTGGAGGAAATGTTACCGACGAGGGCTATGGAGCCCCTGACGACCGTTGGGGAGCTGGAGGACATGATGGCTAGCGTTACTAGCACATGCAACCGATCCTTTCGTGCTGCCTGCCCACTGGCTAAGCCTAGGGGTAGGCAGAAACCGGTATGGTGGACCAGGGAACTGGGAACCTATCGTAAGGCTTGTAGGACAGCCTTTAATAGAGCCAAAAATACAAGGGAGGCTCAGGATTAGGACTCCTATAAGGAGAAACTCGGAATTTATAAGGAAAAATTAAGAAAGGCACAAAGGAGGTCTTGGAGAATTTTCTGTGATAAAATGGAAGAGGTATCCGAAACCTCCCGCCTTAGAAAGATTCTTTCCAAAAGTACATCTAGTCCCAGTTTTTTGATAAAACCGGGCGGATCTTGGACAGCTTCTAGTGGAGAATCTCTGGAGCTTCTCTTCGAGACACACTTCCCAGGGAGCTTTGAAGACCTGTTGGTGCGTAGCAATCATCAGGAATCACTGCCAGTAATCCCAGAGGATATCGTAACCAGGAAACGGATCATATGGGCACTGAGGGGTTTTAAACCATTTAAATCGGCTGGTCCGGATCAAATTATACCAGCGGAACTTCAAAACAACTCAGTAATTATTCTTCGCCACCTGGAAGCTATATTCAAAGGGTGTTTGAAGCTGGGCTATATTCCTAGGTACTGGACGGAGGTCAATGTGGTGTTTATACCGAAAGCGGCGAAAAGCTCACATGTCTATCCTAAGGACCTAAAACCAATGACTCTATCATCCTTTATTTTGAAAACCTTGGAAAGGCTGCTGGATGTATACATCAGAGATAAAATAGGTGCCAAGAAGTGGGCATCGTTCAGCATGCGTACACAAAGGGTAGATCTGTGGACACTGCTCTGCACGCCTTGGTGAGTACGATTGAGAAATCGATTAGTTCGAAGAATTCTGTTTGGTGGCCTTCCTGGATATAGAAGGCGCCTTTAATAATATGAAAGCGGAGGTAATCAAGGAGGGATTGTCATTTTTGGAGGTGGACGTTCCTCTGATAGGGTTAATCAATTATATGCTGGGAAGCAGGATTGTTAGCTTGAAGTTGGGGGCTCCACCATCAAGAGGCGAGTAACTATGGGAACCCAGTAGGGAGAGGGAGGGGGTTCTGTCCCCTCTTCTCTGGAACATAATAGTAAACGGGTTACTAATTGAATTGGAGAGAGAGGGTATTGAAGTTATCGCTTACGCAGATGACGTAGCTTTAGCTGTTACCGGGAAATTCCTGGGCACGATTGTACACGTGATGCAGAATGCACTTACGATCGTTACGAAATGGGCTGGCAAATGTGGACTTGATATTAACCCGTCCAAGACAGAGCTGGTACTCTTCACTAAGAAATTCAAAATCCCGGTAGTTGTCCCTCCTACCTTAAATGGCACGAGACTTGCTTTTACTGATAGTGCTGAATATCTCGGCATTATCTTGGACAGTAAGCTTAGTTGGAGGCCCAATATGTTGGAGAGAATAAACAAAGCTTTGTAATCCTGTAGGAACGCCATTGGCCATAGATGGGGTCTGAAGCCGGAGCTGGTACACTGGCTCTACACCGCCGTAGTGAGACCTGTACTCATGTACGGGGTGGGTGTTTGGTGACCAGCTCTGGACAAGGTAACTTATAAATATAGGATTGAGAGGGTGCAAAAAACCGCCTAAATGCTGGTTAGCGGTGCCTTGAGGTCGACACCGACAAGTGCCTTAGAGGTTATGTTGCACCTGCTTTCGATCGACATTTTTGGTAAACAGATGGCGGCAAATACGGCTGTACGACTTGCAGCCGTCTCTCAGTGGAGGTGTCTTAGTACAGGACACTCTACTATCGTTAGATCGTTAAAGGATGAGCTGGCGAATCTTGACTACATTAAACCTAATCTACGCTTTGAGAAGCGATTTCGGACCTCCTTCCCTTCAAGGGAATCCTTGAGGGATAGACCGTTATCGGAAACCAAAGCGTTGCAACTCTTCACAGATGGCTCCAAGCTAGACGGCAAAGTAGGAGCTGGAGTATTCTGTCACAAATTAAATGTAAATATTTCTATTCGTCTCCCTGATTACTGCAGCGTGTACCAAGCTGAAGTCGTAGCGATTGAGGAGGTCATGACGTGGTTGAAGCATAATGTGTTATCCCCAGACGATATCACAATCTATGTGGACAGTCAAGCGGCGATCCGGTCGATAGAATCGGTGTCTTTGGCGTCACGGGTGGCGTTGAGTTGTCACTCATCTCTAAATGAGATGGTAAGCATTTTAATATCCAGGTAGTCTGGGTCCCAGGTCACTCGGGCGTCATGGGGAACTGCAGGGCAGATAAACTTGCTAGGCATGGTATGACTCTCCAGTTGCAACCGGAAAAGGCAAGTCTGGGGAGGCCTATTACAGCGCTGAGACAAGCACTTGAGAAGCAGGCGCTATCCTCAGCGGGGGAAAGGTGGTCTAACGCCCTCACCTGTAGAGTTGCAAGACAAGTTTGGCCAAAGCTGGACTTGGGGCGCACTAGGGCATTAATATCCTTACGCAGACGTGAATTAAGAACGGTCGTAGGAATTCTCACCGGACACTGCCTTTTTGGAGAACATGCAAGAAGGCTGGGTCTGGAGGCTAATGACTTCTGCAGAAGCTGCTTGGACGAAGAGGAGGAAGAGACGTTGGTCCACTTCCTTTGCTCGTGTCCAGCATTGGCTCTCAGAAGGCACCAACACTTAGGTAAGTTCAGGATGGACTGCCTCTCGGATCTCGAAAACATTAAAGTGCGGGACGTCTTACGCTACATAAGTAGCTCGAAATGGTTCCAATAGGGATAAAAGGGGATACATCCTGTGGTATCACAATAGACCGTCACCGGTCTAAGTGTGCGTCAGCAGCCACTCCAACCTAACCTAACCTAACCTATCCCGCTACAAATTGACAGACCAAAATCTAACCTGAGTTAGTCAGAGCATAATATAAACACTTTAGAAGCTTAGTTGGACACAAATCATGAAGATGAAAACAATTGTAAAATTCGTACGATAATATTGCTCATTACATAGTCCGGTGTAACTGTAAAATTCGTTTTAAAGCTTAAACTATTACAATGATTATTAAAGCAAATTTGAAGTATGGAAAATCATCGGTAAAAGCAACCATTGTTAATCATATCGCTCATTTGCTGCAACGTTGACACAACTTAAAAATAACGGAAAGCAAGGAGATTGGCCGATAATTTTAATAGTTTTTTTCATCTGCGCTTTTAATATCAGGGATAACCTATGCCACAATACAAGCCAACATAAATAGCAATTTTCTTAACCATGAAGTTGGTATAATTACCATTTCCCGGGTGAGTTACAACATTTGAGAGAGGAAATAACTTCTAAATTTTCCAGAGGGAAAGTTTTATAGAAAACAAATGATGAAGATACTGATGTGCTGTAAATAAGCTTCTTATAAAAATTATTCGCGTTATTATAAAATCAATTTTCATATTGTGAACAATATTTGCAAAGTAATCACAAAAAAATTCAGCTATTTCAAGGTTATTATATAGAAACTGAGTGATTCTCATCCACCTCAATTTCTTCAATTCAAAACACTCCAGCACTAATAAATTTAGATTGATAGTATAATGTTCTGGCAGTATACACCTTTTTATTAACAAATTTGCTCATCACTTTGGCATCATTTTTTAAAATACAAGCTATTCGGAAATTTCGCTACTTTTTTAGATAAATTAATTTTAAGTTTCATCTTACAACGTTATGTAAGCTTTTAGTAATCCATGGTTTGATAACTATGTATATTCTTATTTTTTAGTACAACAACGGAAGTATTTTAATGGATCAGTATTTCAGTAAATCAGCTGAATACGCACTAGAAACATTGAATTCAGAATAAAGAGCCAGTTGCTAAATTAGGCGAAATTCTAGACTCGGATATGGTTGGGGGAGTTCATGTTAAAACACATCCGAATTTAATCCAACTTTAAATGAAACGAATGATAAATCCGTAATTTGTCGATTTTTTGGAAATAAAGTGTTGCAGGAAATGTTAGATAAATTCTCAATGCCAACTTTTGCGGTTATATGAGAAATAATTACTTTCCGAGTAGTACAGATTTATGTTTTACTCACCATTTCCATACACAATGTGAGTTAAACGTGCCGGAGCAATAAATCTTCCACGATTTACTTCAGTGTTTCTAGACTCATATGAGTATTTTAAGGTATTAAAGATATTTTGGATAGCGTCTATATTAAATCATCCAATCTCTTAACAATAGATACTTTGTTAAGTTCTGAACATGCACTACAACAATATTTCAACTGAGGAGTTCTAACTAAACTCTTGTACATAGTTGTTGATATAGAAGCACTCTTGAGATAAAATAAGCCTTCGCAAATACCGCTAAAAGGGGCCGTATCGCGTCTTTGCTGGTCCACTCATTTTGGCATTTAGCAAAGTAATCAACTGAAATTTTGACATTGATTCGTTGGTAAGTAAGTAGTTGCAAAAGAATGTTTTCTTTCCGATTCGCGCGACAAGCTTTTTGCAAACTTTGGATCTACTGATGTGAAATATGTTTGTAGGTAGGCATTTGGCATTGCATTGTCTTAATAAAATTCCAAATTTATTTTATTTATTTTAGTACATATATAGTATGTCTCAAATAAAACCTTGTTTTTAAAAAGGTTCTTTATTTATTGTTTTATTTTGTGCTTTTAAGTTAGTACTAGTGATTGTAATCCCGGACCATTTTATAAAGAACGGGATAACGGGATTGAGAAATTTCAAATTTTACATGTATTACGAATCATCTTTTAAATTATTTTTGAAGTAAGATGTAGAAATTAAAATTCCTGCCGCCGAGAATGTCCTCTCTGATTTTACACTTTTGGAGGAATTGCAAGTAAATATTTATAAATATGCTGCAAATGTGGCCGCCGAAGTCCCCTTCCTTGAAACATTTCCTTTTTCTTACAACATGCGGTTACAGGATGTAAATTGTCTGAAATACTATCATTGAAACGGACGGTTTTCTATCGATATAAAATTATGTGTAATGCTGCGTTGTAATTCGTCTGCCCGATTTTCTTGTGTTGTTGAAATAACTTTTTCTGATTCAAATATTTCAATATTTTTTAAACTTATAAAAGTCGTTGAAGCACTTGTTGCAATTCCGAAACCATAAAACCATATACCGTACACTTGGCATAGAATATATTATAGGACTACAGCGGGTGCAAATAGCGATTTGTAGTATTAAATATACTCAAATAAATTCTATATTTATTTAAGTAAGGTTCAAATTGGCTTAAGGATCTCAATACAGTGCCGGAGATGCCGGAATGATTAATTTCAGAATTTTAAACCGGGAAATATAAAGAAGTTTATAGTTAATTTAAGTTACGAATCCTTCATTAAGTACACAAGAACATTATTGTTCGAAACATATTAAAAATCATTTAATTAATTAAATAAATAGAATTATGTCTATTAGTCGGTTTTCGTTGAATTACTGTTCGTAAATACTAATATACTTCTCGTGTTAATCGAAACACAATTAAAATGGTCTAACCACCGGTAGCATATTAGAAATTACATGAAATAATTAACATTCATAATTAACACACAATTACACTAAAATTGGTTTTAGTTTTTGAGCCAAATTTGAATAAGCCCTTTATACTGCTCGAGCTAAATAGTTTTTTTAACATGGCCACAACTCGCCACGAAATCACAGATATTTTTAGTTTATTGTTTTGAATTGTTTAAGTTTTTCTCGTAGAGAAGAGTACCGACCAGCGAAACCGTAATAAATTGTAAATGGAAAATTTATCAGCAACTCTAGCTTAGAACCAGACACGTATTCAGACATGTCAGAAATGTTATTGTCAGATGATACCTTAGTGGATGGCGTATCATTGTCCTAGGTATGTATCTAGGGGGTGACCAGGTCAAAAACGACTAAACCTGAATGAATCCTTAAAAAAAACAGGACAGTTATTAAGTCTCGAAATATGTTGTGTATTTGATTTAAAAAATATGCACATGGTGAAATCTCTTCGTGGTGAGGCCACTATAATGACACTTTGGTTATTAGAAAAAATTTAAGGAAATTAGATTTGCCAAAGAAAAATTCGTTTTTTTACTTTCATAACCACTCCAGGCCTTTACTACATTTCCGGATACCAGCACCAATCGGAGCATGTTTGTCAATGAATTCTAGTGAAATTGTATACTTGAGTTATAAAGCCGATTCTACCTGTAGTTCCTAATAAAAAACAGAATTATTCACACTCTGAAAATTTCTTGGATAACCTCATTTGGGGTCGGATTTGACAAATAAAATAAGAACCAAATTCAAAAAATATTGCGGAACACAACTAAAGATTTTTTGATTGATTTATTGATTTTTCTTAGTTTTTACATAGACATACACAATTAACTAATTTAGACTATCTTCTCAGTGTACAGTATCAAACGGGTAGTGCTGCGGGATCAACTTTTTTAAAATAAAATATGGCCCAACGGCAAAGAAATATTTTAGAAATCGTCCTAATGGTATTATGATCGATACCATAAATCAAAAATTAAATTTACCAATTTCTTTTTTCCATACACACCCAACCCAGACAATTTTCTTCACCTCCAGCGCCGAATGGAAAACACAAATTTGCTTGTTTATATTGTTAGCTTCAACTAATGCATTATTAGCTTTACACAACAATTCATTTGTTTCAAACTACCGCCTCTTATCGGGGAATACAATACTTTCTTACTCCTCTGGAAGGGATGTGAATTATCCTTTTCTGTTTCACTCAATTGAGCTGGTTTACTCACCAACATGTCTTGGGATTGGTTAAAATAATTGTAGTATAGAAATGGCTATTCTCCCTCAGAAACCATGAGACCGACCTCCGAAGAGGATGGATTTACCTGAGCAACAGGTGTATCACCTGGGGTATTAGTTTCCATATTTGTTCCGCTCATTGCTCATTTATAGTGTACTATACTCGCCTCTAGTATTTCGCCGATGCTTCACATCGTTGCCCGGGCGTTACCACGTGGAGGTATACTAGATACATTTGGTGGTTTCTACATAGTTGCAGCGTTGGAATATAGACCACGAGATACATGGCTATAGACAGTCAACCTCTACCCTATTGAGACGAACCCATCACCCGAAAAGGATAAATGACTGCAGAAATTATCTTACAGTATTATTTGTTTATATCCTTATAAAAGAGGGTCCTAGTCTAAGCTTATGGAAAAATTTGAGAGTATTGCAAATCCAGACTTACGTTTTACCAACAAATCTTCAGATTCTGAAAAAAAGCATTGTAAAGTTGAAGTAATTTAGTTCGCAAATTTGACATGTTCGAATTAATGTTGTCTGCTAAAGTGACTAAGCACATTATTGCAAGAAACCCGTTTTATGGGTTTTTCCCGGAGAATGATATAAACCATTATAACCATCAAAAAAAAATTGATTACAAATTACTAATTAGTGATTTGTTAGAAGGTTAGATAAAAATTTCATTATCCCCAGCCCATCATCCCCAGAGGTGTCGATAATTATTATTATTTTTTTTTTGATATCATTTCTGATTATATTTTGTATTCTCATATTTTATATCTTTAGTTTGAATTAAAGCATCACAAGTGTTGGCAGCCAATCGGTTACGACATTTAGTTAAATTTTGAAGTGAAAAAATTCTTTCGACATTGGCCGCCGAATAAAGTAGTGAAAGTATTCCTTGAGCAATCCTAAAAATATTTGAAATGGTATATGATCCAAGTTCCTTTTTTATTGAACCAATTTCGTTCCAAAAATCACAAATACTAAAATTTTGGAATTTTTTAAGTTCCTCATATTCCGATTAGGTCCTATATTCAGAATTTATAATTTCAGTTTTTTCAAGCTCAAAATCGAGGAACATATTTAATAATAAGTACGATAGAGGGGTCTATTCGATCTACGGCGGCCTTATCTTATTAACCATCGAGTAGAAGCGTATTGCAGTATCACGTGTAATTTTGTGCCAAACTCTTCCTGAAATTTTAAGAAGTCTGTTTTTCTTGTCGGGCTATTGCAAAAATGATGATTATAGCCACTGATACCATATTTAAGTAAAAATTGGAAATACAGCCGGTAAAAAGTTTAGGAAATATTTGTTTTAATTTTGCCTGCATCCTATTTTTCTTACTCATCATTAAGTTACAATTATCAGCCGTTGAACCCAATCATTTTACTCAAAAGTGTCCATTTTTTATTTAGAATTTTCACTATACCGTTAAAAACTACTTCAGCAGAGCAATCATCTGACGGTATTAAAACTAAAAATCTTTGTAACATTTGTTTTGAAATAGCTTTATAATTGTGGCTAAATTTTTACTGATTGAGCAATCAGTGCGTTCATCTATTATTAGAGTAAAGTATTGATTTTTTGTTGGAAAATGGCCAATTAGGACCGAACTTGGCTATTCCTTAACCGATTATAATGAAATTTGACATATGCTTTGGTAAGGAATTCTAAAATGATTTTGAGATAAAGTTCTGGAATATGGTCAATAAGAATATAACTTAGCTGTTAACCGATTATGATGAATTTTGACGTTTCCAACGAACAGAAGCAAATGTGACGGGTTCTATAAAGTTGCCTGTTTAGGTTTCTGTGATCATGCAGCTGTTGAAGTTTATTTGAGACAGCGTAAACGGACCTACTATTTCAATTGCTAATGAACCAATATTATCTCTGTAATAAAGTTTCGGTTAGAAACATTTCTTGCCAATCCTTCGCTTTTAACTTTGGGTTATATTTTTCTGAGTATTTTGCTGTCAGAGCGATCAGTTTAGACAAATATAGTGTGTAGCGAACATGCGCCGCACTATCGAAACTATTAATGGTAGTGTAGAGTTCCAATCTCGAATTTCATTATAATCGGTTAAGGAATAGCAAAGTTTCATCCTACTGAGCCATATTCCAGAACTTTATTTTAAAACAATTCTTGAATTCCATATCGCATATGTAAAATTCCACTAAAATCCGTTAAGAAATAGATAAGTTCTATCCTAATTGGCCATATTCCAAATACTGTACCTGTCGAATTTCATCATATTTGGTTGAGAAATAGGGAAGTTCTATCATTCTTGGCTACATTCCAGAACTTCATCCAAAAATTATTTTAGGATCCTATTTCCAACGTACATGTCGAATTTCATCATATTAGGTTGAGAAATAGGCAAGTTCCACCATACTTGGCCACAATCCAGAACTTAATTCAAAAATCATTTTAGAATTCCATTTCCAACCCACACCAAGTTTGTCAAGTTCCTTCATCCTTGGCTATATTCCACAGTTTTATTGAAAAATCATTTTAGAATCGGTTAAGAAATAGCTAAATTCTCTGATACTTGGCCATATTCCAGAACTTCCCATTTGAGGCGTGTGAACTTGTTCAAAAATCACACACCTAACTTAACCACAACTCAACCTCAAACTCAAAGCCTAATTAAATATTCAAACCAGCATACCTATATAGAAAATTGGTAAATAATTCTATAGCGAGGTGTTTTGGGTTAATTCATATGGCAGGCACTCGACACTCTTGACGTACAGGTTCCAAAAGCTTTTCAAATTTCCGTCTTAACCATAGAATATGAAATCGGACAAGCCGTTCTCGAGATACCATGGGTATACAGACATCCAGACATCCAGACATTCAGACATTCAGACGTCTTGACAGATAGAAGGCCTTTTTTTTTTGCTTTTTTAAGCTCGTGGATTTTCAAAACGTCGAGAAAATTTATTTTGAAAGGATTTCAATATTTTGGTCTTTTTAGGCCAAAGTAAAACTTTTCAACGACAGTGTAAGTATACCATTGGTTCGGTGATTTACCATTTTCATTTTCCCATTATACCATTTACATACATGTTACACTGGAAAATTTTTGTTTGCAATGTTGAACGGAAGATGTTTTCTTAAAACAGTTTTTGTGTTTGCAATGTTTCTTTTCTTTTAACGAAGTTTTCTATAAGTACTAGGGTATTTTTTTACAGTCGAAATTACTAGATCTAGTACTATAATACTAGACATCGTCGATGGTTCTGAGTGAATATATCCACCCCAATCCGACGGGACTCTAGTCGAGGCATGTATCCACTCTTTGAAATATTTCTGTTGACGAGTCACTACGCCTTGCAATTAAGTTTTCCTGAGTTGCAGTAAGCGGGATTTTGCAGCTTATTTAACATACATTTTAGTGCTGTATCGCAAGTTAAGTGATTTGAGTCCTTTCGGCCAAAAGCTTTAATGGTTACTTTGATGGGACGCAAAATTAAAAATAAAGTTAACGGTTGCTTAAACTCATAGTCGGTTACTACCACATTCAACTTAATGTCGATTAAAGATTTTAATATTTATTGGTATCTTGTTATCTAATAGCAAGCCGTTATCTTGGCCGCCACGTTCTTCGACGTATGTATTTTTACAAACCGAAGTAATGCGACAATTTTGCAAATTTTATCGACAACCGGTTTAATGTTGACAAGTGACACATCAAAATTCATTTCGTGGTACTTTATCTGATCTCCTTCTGAATCAATTAATTCGATATCATCAGAGCTGTTGTCTGCTATTTTACTTAGAATTAGATCTGAATGTTGGGTTTTTTAGTAGAGCACATCTGTTACGGCTAGTTGAATGCCATCCCTGGTGATAGGTAGAAATCAATAAATCAGCCTTAAGCATTATGCTGGCACCATCTGTGGTTAAGCACATGCCATCTTTTTCAGAAGATAGACCAAACTCCTGCAATTCTGTTTTGCGAATTGTTATGCATGTTTCGGCTGCCATGCCTCCGCAAATCCTTACCATATTCATATACATATGTAGTTGATAAATTTGCCTTTTATTTTCACAAAGTAACAGAGAACCAAACTATGTACAGTTTTTGGTGTTTTCGATTCCCTTAAATCGTACGAAGTGCAGAACACTTTGAAGGCAATTCCATCCACAGCGGTCATTTGCGCAAGAAGAGCAGGTAATGTATTGCCAAATTTAAGTTCCACAGATTTCAGCTGTTTTTTTAGTTCTTGTTTGTTCTCACTCAGAGAACTACCCCGTTTGCGACAACCGAATAAAATGCCCTACCGAATTATTCGGTCCTGTATAGATTTTAATTAAACTTTACGATGACCTCTTTTACTTGTTTATCAGAACGGAGAAAGAAGTTGTGACTATCGCTTTTTAGTTAGCCTAAAGGAATTAGCTTGTACAAAGAACCAAACATACTGTAAAATATGACCGACCATCGGCTGAGGTTATCGATCATTCGGTTGAGTTAATCGATTATTAGTTAAGAAATATTATAAATTATAGTTATCGTGACCACTTATCGATTATAATAATAGACTTGGTTATTAAAGCACCTTTCTTTGCACGGTTAGTGCAATGCTATTTCGGTTACTACATAATCAGAAGTAGTTGACGCAACTATATTCATTTGGTTTCATCAACCGAATAGAATTGTTGCTAGTTGATTTATATATATATATATATATATATATATATATATATATATATATATATATATATATATATATATATATTTATATATATATATATATATATATATATATATATATATATATATATATATATATATATAAATATATATATATATATATATATATATATATATATATATATATATATATATATATATATATATATATATATATATATATATATATATATATATATATATATATATATATATAAACTATAAGGAACTAACTATCAGGAATTTTATTTTATAATTTCTCAAATATTCAATGAAATGAGGAATTTTGAAAAATATCTAAGAGAATTGAGATTTTATTAAAATTATTAACGATAAATTTCACATGAATCCCCTAATAAAAAAACAAACAGTTTCTTTAAGTTAACAGTTTTCTTTATTAGTTTAAATTATAATTTATTATAAAATGTTAATAAAATTATTATTGATCAATTATGTTATTAAAGTATTTATTGAATAAAGTGTAAGTACATATTTTAAAGATTTAATAAAATAAAACATTATTATTAGTAATCCCAAATGACAAAAGAATCTCCATTGGCACTTGTTGCAATAAACGAGGTGTGCATATAAATAATACTTTTTTAATTTTTGTTGAATGTTTATTAATTCTTGTAATTTCTAAATATGCTACCGGTCTTACGACACTTTTAAATGTGTTTTTTATTAACACGTAGAAACATTTTAGTATTTACGAACGGTAATTCAACGAAAACCGGCTAATAGACAATATTCTATTTATTTAATTTTTAATTTAATATGTTCCGAAGATTGTAAGAGAATTCAATCCAGTTTCGAACTGATGAGCTTATGATTATGAAAAAATCAATCCTCTCATCAGGCCGCGGCGACTGGACTGACTATACCACAATTTACATACTTATGTGATTGTCGTGAAGAAGAAAAAAATTGTAATTGAATTTATCTGTATTAGTACGATTCGCTAGTACATAAAGCACAGGACATTCTGTATATATAGAATGTAAATTGTGGTATAGTCAGTCCAGTCGCCGCGGCCTGATGAGAGGATTGATTTTTCCATAATCATAAGCTCATCAGTTCGAAACTGGATTGAATTCTCTTACAATCTTCGGAACATATTAAATTAAAAATATAAATAATGCTTTCTATATCAATCACTAAGAATTTGTCTATCTTTTCGATTCGATATGCAAAATAATGCGTGTCAAAAAATAATGTTTCTAGAAGTTGGTAGCATAAATAAAATTTTTTGTCAGAAGTTACGATATGATGTATTAAACCAAACATTGGTTCATCATTTGTATACAAACCGACACATATTACCATTTGTTCTTTTACTTATATACTTTTAAAGTTTAACCAATTAACTTTAAAAATAGTATCCCTTTCAGTTGGTTTAAAATTGAACTTTACGAGCTCTGAACTACTAAGGTTATATTTTGGTCCGTGATTACCAAAAGAATAACATAGATCTTCATAATTTAATATTAGATTGGAAGTTTTTAATTGATGTTTAATATTCATAGTTTTTAAGATATTAATTCTGTTGTTAGATGTGTAGCCATATTTTTTTAATGTTTGATGTTTTGCTTCAAACATCATAGAATTTATGGCAACTCTTAGCTGTACATTTTACAAAACCATTAATTTACTTTCAGTGCAGTCTACACTTTCGCGTAACCATTTGATGACACTTGGGTCCTTTAAATTGTTTCCCTTTTTATAATACTTTTAAATATATATTACTCTAACTAGCAATACATGATATACTAGGATGCAATATTTTTGAATCCTCTAGAAACTTAATGGAAAAAAATTAAGTTACTATTAATCTATAGATAAAGTTAAAATTATTTACTTAAAAGTTTAAATATTTGCGTATTATTACTTTGAAAAATTCGAAACAATGCCAAATAATCGCTGGTAGTAATATTTATGTCTGCTAAAATTATTGCTCTTTGATTGAAACTAGCGATCCATTTTTGTACAATAATCTCAAAAGGAGCGTCATTGCATTTTATAAATTCTAAATCTGCGTTAATGTTGTCACTAATGTTTACTGCAAGTAGAATATGTATACAAAAAAGCAGAAAAAATACTTTTTTAGATCAAACAAATAAAATGATTTAAGGCCACGTTTTGTCAGTCGCAGATACGTACTTATATTGTTTATCTGTGTGAATTATTGTTTGTTTATTTGTATTTGTGTAAGAGTGGCTTTCTGTTTTTGTTTCAATATTTGTTTATTTGTAAGTTTGCATATGTGTTTGTATGTGTGTGTGCTTGTGTGTTTGTGTGTGTGTGTGTGTGTGTGTGTGTGTGTATGCTTGTGTGTGTGTGTGTGTGTGTGTGTGTGTGTGTGTGTGTGTGTGTGTGTGTGTGTGTGTGTGTGTGTGTGTGTGTGTGTGTGTGTGTGTGTGTGTGTGTGTGTGTGTGTGTATGTGTGTGTGTGTGTGTGTGTGTGTGTGTGTGTGTGTGTGTGTGTGTGTGTGTGTGTGTAGATGTACATATGTGTGTGCTTATAAAAATAAATTTCAAAATATCATTTCTGTTTTATTACTTTATTTGGAACATGTAATAATTAAGGCCAGGTAGGCTCCCAGAATGAAAACATTAGACAGTAAAACATTTTTGGCTCATTGAGCATCATCATAAGCGCATGAATGACACGTATACTCGATTTTTGAGTGTGTAACACACACCGGCTTGTGACATTCAGCACACAGAAATCGAGTTTTTCTTTGCTTTTTATCGTAAGTACGGCACATATGACACGATGGTCGATTAGAAGCCGAGACAGCATATGGTGGTTGGTCTGCTTCTAGCGTTGGTGGTGGTAAAGTTTGTGCCTAAAAAGATAAAAACGAAATAAAAGAAAAGAAAGTATTAAGAAATTGGCATATTGAAGTTGCTTGATTTTCTGTTTCTAGCTGTAATACATATGTACATTAACATGAAAAAGTGCCATTGCTTCTCGTATATGTGGAAACCGTCTAACATTCGGATTTAAAGATCGTTCCTCCATGTGTGGAATTACCAGTTGGGTGGCCAATTCGATGATAAAAAAACGACGCTTGTCGGTTTGTTTTTTTGGTCGTAATTCATCGTGAATGATGAATGATGCCAAGCCAGCAATATCCAACATATTAAAGAACATGGCTAATGGCCAACGATTAGTAGCGCGTTTACAAGAATAACCATTAACCATTTGATCCATGGTGTCGACACCAGCCTTATTTTCATTGTAATCCAGGATTTGATATGGTTTCAATGTGGCTTTATTACGATCAACGTTGCATGTATAATGTTCGGTAGAAATCAATAACACAACTTTGTTTTTTTTGGGAACATACGAGCACAACGAGATGTCGTTGTTGTAAAGACAAAACAAAGTGCTAAACAATTCACGAAAAGGATGGGCTAACAATTGTGGTGGTAAGAATGTTTTATTTCTGCGAACAGTGCCCACAAATGCTAGTCTTTTCGTAATCAATGTTTCGGCCAAATTACACGTAGAAAAAAAGTTATCGGCGTATATAGTGCGACCAGTGTTAAAATATTTTTCAACCAACTCCAAAACAACTCTCTCGCCTTGATTTACTTCTCGGGTCGCTCCAGGTAGTTTGCCAGTATATATAATTCCTTTTAAAGGGTAATTAGATTTAGAATCGCATGCCCACCATACTTTAATGCCGTATTTGGCTGGTTTGGATGGTATATATTGAGTAAAGCGAGTACGGCCACGATAAGGAAATAACTGTTCATCGACAGTAATGGATGCGTGTGGGGAATATGCCTTTTCCAAATTGGACATTAGCATCAACCAAATATCGTTGATGGCTGCCGACTTACTAGTCAACAATCGCTGAGGACGAGTATTACCATTGTCACACCGAATGTATTTGGTGATGATTTTGAATCTATTGTGCGACATTGTAGCTTTATAAATCGGATGATTATAAGCGGCCCACAATTCTTTCGTTGGTTGTGTATTGGCATCAAAAACTCCGGCAAATAATAACAAACCTATATAAGCATATAATTCATTCACCGTGAGTTTTTGCCATTCCTTTGGTTTAGCTTCTGGGTTATCATCGTTCCATTTTCGAATTATATCATTGGCCTTTCTATTTGATTCTCTCACAATGATATCGGCAACCTCTGGGCTGATCAGTGACCTGAAAATCGTGCATGGATTTCGGAATGTACCAGAAGTAGGTCCAGCTGGTTTTCCAGTAGCACTACGAGCTGTATTGTGAGCACGATTTCTACCAGTTACTGGTGGATCAACGCACCAAATCTTTCCATCTTTGGATTTATAAAATTCAGCAGGCCTCACTGTAGCAGAGACCGCAGCTGCTTCACGTTCCTGGTCAATATCTTCATGTTCCGCTTCATCAACAATCCCATCTTCATAACCATCATCATTCAACTCTAGTTCTAATTTGTTTTCAACATCAGATGCTGCAGCAGCCTCACATTCTGGAACATAATCTGGATCATCAATATCATCACCTTCGAATGGATCTTCTTCTTCGCCTTCTTCATTAGCCAAAAAATCAGTAACTCTTTCGACATATTCATTTTGCATGGCGGCTGGTAAATTTCGGAAACGTGCCGTTTTATTTATCACCATATTCACCAAATCCACTTCACTTAAACCTTCAAAATTATCCACAATACGGCTTATGCTTGCCATTTTTCTACACACAATAGAAAAAAAAAAATTTTAACAAACTGAAAAAATCCGAGGTAGCGAGATGCCTCACTCTATTCCTACTAATATTTACATAAACACAACTAGTAATTATACACAAATAATTATAAGACAAATACTTACCTCCAAGCTGACAAAACACAAAGAAAACCAATTTTAATTTTCACTGAATTCGATGTTTTCACACCAACTAATTCTACCGGACTGAATAGTCGTTTCTATTAAATACACACACACACATATACCTGTTGTAACTGACACATTTTTGTCTAGATGCGTTTCCGATAGACTAACGGTATTATTATAGTATTATGTTTGCTGTTCTTTTTTTCAAAGTATGCAGGTGTTCTATCTAAATGAAATTTTGTTCTAGGTCTGGGCAGACCTCACGGGTCACTTTAAGATACAATCACATTCAAAAAGCCAAATTCTTCTACGAAAGCAACACAATCTCCTCGAAAATGATCTCATCGGACTCCAGGAGTCAAGATTATAGAAGTCAAAGGGTTTCAATTTTTTATTTCAGCAGAAACAAAAAATATTAACTATTGAAACTCAAATAGGTCTGACCAGACCTCATTGCACCTCCTAGGGTTAAAGAAATATTTTTAGTAAGAAGCACATTACGTTAAATTACATTATTTAAGGAAATTAACTATATTATTTACTAAATATATTAAAATCAGAAAGAAATATTTTTATATTTTCTTCAATATGTTGTAAGAAAAAATGTAAGTCAGAAAAACTTATCTGAGTTGGGTGCCATTTTTAATTTTACTCATCATTTTCTTTTACATTTAAAATTCTACAAAAAAAAATACGTCCCATATTGCAAGCACAAACTCATTTTATTTATAAATGTATAATCACGTCTACACTCTTGGTGTTGCTTCACGAAACAGTATTAAAAATTATTATACGGTGAAGGTTACATAAAGCGCAATGTTGAATTGTTTATTATGATTCCGGCAGAGTTTGCCATAAACGCAATTCGTTTGTACTAATCGAAAAGGTAGTTGTCCCAACATCAATTCGGTCATCGCAACTTCGTTAAAGATTGAGATGAATGTTTCATATAAAAACTATAAAGAGAAATGAAAAACTGAGAATAATTCTCTCCATCCTATATTCCATATTTCCATCAAAAATTACAAAATTGTTTGTTGTTGTTAGGTAAAACTAACATTATAATTTTGTTTTTGATAAACAAACTATTAATAACTATATTATTAATTATTATTTTTACTTTTAATTGTTAGTATTTAAGTGTCCATGTTTGCAAAATAACCACTAATCATTTTGAAAATATTTCAAATAGTGAATTTACCCTCTTCTCATATAATGCTCTCTTTACTTTGTATTACGAATATTCCAACAACATATGTATTAAACATTTTTGGTAGTAAGTTTTCAATCATAATAAACGAGTAGGAGTTAATGAAACTGAACCGCTTGTAATATTTAGTTGTAGCAACGGAATTACAAAATTAAATAATCAACTTTGATATTTTGGTACAACGACAGAATCATATGATTACATTAGACTACAATATTGTTCTCGCAACAGCATCAGTCAGTTTGTTTGGTTCGCAGTTGACACGAAAGCCTCATTTAATTAATATAACAAAATTACGTTTGTAGCAATTGAAACGAGGTTGATACTTTAAAAACCATTAGGCTCATTCGGTTCTGGCTACGAATGTCTAGAAAATTAGCATCGATGGAGTTGAAGGTTTGGAAACGAAGTTGTTGCAACTATCTGTGCATTAGTGCCTACCGTAGTTGGTTAGTACCAATCTCATGTCAATTGCTGCTATCGAAATTATGTTTTAACAACTACATTTCGTTCATGGCAATGTAAAGTGCTTTCTCGCGACCTCATGCCAACGAATCACTTCTCTCAGTGTGGTTGCGAAGTTTTTGTTTTGGGCACTTAGTTTAGTTTTTAATTGCGTATGTAGTCCTTTGGTGGATTCCTCCGCTGTTTATAAATTTTTTAAGCATAATTTACATTTTGCTGATTTAGGAGTCCCTCGCTGACGCAAAAAAAAATATATAAATCGCCGATTTGCAGAAATTAAATTTTTTTACTTATGAATTAGAGATAACGTTATCTCAATTGTTTCGTTAACTGCGCTCTTAAAATAAAGCGAAACTATCAAATAAATTCAAACAATGTAAAAATGAATATTTCTTGAAAAGAGGGAGTAAGAAATGAATAAAGTTGCACAAACATCTTGGTTTAGCCCTCTTATAGGTGTACCTACTTATAAATTTGAAAACACCTTAACAAATATATGCATACCTGGGTGCTTGCCTGGGTGTGTCCTGTTGATGATATAACATAATTTCTTTTTCTGGTTAAGGCTGCTACTAGATTTCGTGTTGGCACACGGGGGGAAAAAATGTGAAATGAACGAATTGGCCATATTCATAATAGGATACCATCCTAATTGGCCAAATTCCAGATCTTTATTGAAAAGTCATTTTATAATCCAATTTCCATTGTGCTAATTCCAAAGTGGCCTTATTCGAGAACTTAATCTAAAAATAATTTTAGATTCTATTAAGAAATAACTAACCTTCGGATTTAAGGGATAATCGGATATAAGTGGCAGCTCAATCCCCGATTAGTTCCAAAAACCGATATTTTAATGTAAAAAATTAAGTTTTATTACTTACCAAATCCCCCAAATTAGTACGTCTCAATCTATGCATTTGTGACAACTTTGAACTTTCAACTACAAAGGCCTTTTTTCGATGAGTTTTGAGATAGTTTTTAATAAGGAGCCCATCTAAGGATTTTACTTTGCTTATAAGGCAACATATCCAGCAGTGAAAAGTTTTGGTCGTAAATAAATCATGGCGCATGATCGACAGTGCAACGTTCTTCATTCGGCAGAGCCGTGATTTTATTTGCCAGAAACTGTATAGATTTAGATTTAATGTTATGAATTCCGTCGTTACCGAAATCTATCCCGAATGATGGTGTGATTTAAATTATCTTGTACCAATATATTGAATATCGTTTTCCCAAGGGCCCAAAATTGTTCAAGGACAGTTTGATTATGGTCTTGCACTTGTTTGTTGGTGGGATAAATTCGCAAAGCCCTCTCAACCGCAAAGTCACCCGTAAAATCTTTACGTATTTTTCTCGCAAGAATAGAAAAGTGTTCATAACGACGCTCGTCGATTCGCATGGCATTTAAGTCATCTATTGTAAACTCTGTACTATCTAGGTGTCCCAAATTCTAAGATAATTCAATTAAAGAGAATAATCGCCTTAAATGCGTTGCTGACACTAGTCTTTCTGGCTGTTCAAAGGCCGGTGTTTCCCGTACTGGTTGCAATTGCAGCAGGTCCCCAAAGACACGTTGATCCATCAAAAACTTATTCACTACGTTTTAATTAATTGTGGCATGAATCGGCATTTGCAGGATTTTTCCATCTTTCCGTAATCAGTCACCAATTTAGGCCGACATCTATTTTAGGTGTCAAAAATCGATCTATTCTTACGTTATAATAAGCCAATGTTTGTAACATGTATATTAATTCCAACTAAATGTTAAAGGGAATCTTCATGTATCAAGAAACTCGATCAACAATCCCGCTGACACTGTACAGAATAGTTTACAAAGATTATAATCTCATTTTCAATAACATATTGTGTTATCTTGGCTAAACTTGAATTTATCAACGAATATGATCTTGAGAAAATCTCAGTTGTATTTGATTTAGATTTAGTTGAAGGTTTATACCTCATAAATACGTGATTAAGAAATAATATTTCGTACGTAAACATTTAGAGTAAGTAGGTAGGTACACACACGTACACAATGTTTTCGATGAGTACTCGACGAGTACATTCAAAATAATTATAATCTGTCACATACCAGATATTTATTTCGCTATACTAGCACACAGTTCAAAGTCAAAAAACCAAAAAAGCAAACAATAAAATAAAAAAATGTTAATCACACATCTGACCTTTTTAAACTAAACAAACCAAAAATTAAATATTAATCATGTGCGTGTATTTCGCGTTTCAAAATTAATCAGCGCATATGATACCTACGTCAGTACGACTTGTTAGCCACGCGCAACACAATTTTATTATCGCGTCTTATTTACAAATTCGCTGTATTTTATAACACAACAATAACAACAACAATACCATAATATCGCGAAAGACTATGCTTTTTGTGGTATTTTGTTGTTGTTGGTGTTGCCGTTTTTGGATTTGATTCGCATATAATATATGGTAAGTATTTAATACACATTTTGTAATATTGAAATACAACAATACACAAACACAATAAAAGTAAATAGCGAAAATTAAATAAAACAACAACACCAATAAAATAAAAAAAACGCTAAAGATCAAAAAGCAAGAAAGGCGCGCAGGCATCACATGACAAAGATGTAAATTAGAGATAGATATTTCGTTTTGTTGTGCTTATTTAATTTATTTATTTATTATTAATAATAAATTATCTAATTTACATAAATCATTTGTGATTCATTTGCGACGAGTCGTCTTTGTACAAAATCTATATCGTCTTATATTATCTATAGTTAGTATGCGCGAGTTTACATTTAAAAAAAACGAAAAAGAAGATTAAGAAGCAGCAACGAATAAAAAAAAAAAAAAGTTCAAATAATAATAAAGACGTCGATACATTGATTCAATCACGTTTGTGTTATGTACTTAAGAAATATTTAAATTTGATTTCTTTTGTTAAACTTTTTTTTTTTTTGTTCATGATCTATCAGTGTTGTGAACATATAATTTATATAGCCTTGCGCGAATTCATATAGAGAGCATGCGCGCACGCGGGTTAAGGCTAAAACCGATTATATCTCATGTTTTCTTTTCTCGTCTATTTGCGAGTTCATTTATTAGCTTATCTTTGAAAATTCCTTGAATTTGTTTTGTAGATCGTAATATAGACACGTTTCGAACATCAAGTTTATCGCCTTCAATAATATTCGACGTTATACACACAATGCGGTTGAATTTTTAACATTGACTTGGTTTTGAATGTCAATTCGAAACTTTTACCTTGCATTTATCAACAAAATACTGTTATATTAAAATTGTTGTGATCATTTTGAGGAAAGTCGCAATTTGAACTAAGAACTATGATTTGTCTCAAGCGACCTTCTTTCTGAATAGACACTGATTATGTGTAAGGGAGTTTGTCCAAACACGAATCTAGGTGGACAATTAGGTGCGTTCTTTGGAGCTTTAGTTATAATTGAATTATTTGAAATTAAATGACTCGCTATCTATGATTTACGAACGTTTCTTAAAATTTTGAAAAAACTTCTTATTGTAAAGTAATCACATACTCGTATTATGGAATAAAGAGGAAGGTAGCGTTTTATATGATAAACATTTAAGTAGATCAGTTCAAATGTTGATTTCAATTAGCGCAGACGTGTTTATAAAAATTATAAAAAAAAAATTTTTTGTTTTGTTTTTGTTTTTTATATATATATATATATATATATATATATATATATATATATATATATATATATATATATATATATATCAAAAATTTCAATTGTTCTTCTTCAAAGGAAGATTCTAATTAAACTCTTACAAGTATATTTATTTTGTTAGTGGACAGTGTAGAGCAGCGGTTTCCAAACTCTCTGATACTGCGACCCACAGAAGAAAAAAGAAAAAAAAGAAAAAATTGGCGGCCCCCTTATTAGATAAAACAATAAAATAATATAAGCACATTTTCAAGTTGTAAAAAGTAATGTATTCATAGAATAAAATTTAATGTGATGGATGAGCTTATTTGTTAGCACAAAGTTTTTCAAATCGTGGTGTTATTGTTGAAATAGCCACCCGAAGTTCTTTTTCCACTACTAAACGATTTCGATATTTCGATTTCATGGCTGCTAAAGCAGAAAATCCGGTTTCGCATAAATATGATGTTACGAATGGTAGCAGCACTGTTATAGCTCTGTCCGACAAAGTAAAATAATCTTTTTTTCGTTCCACCTAAAATTGAATTAAAGTTTTACTCAGAAATCAAATTCCTGTTGCAATGAAGTATCGCAAGATATTTCAATCAGTTGTTCTTTTTCGAAAATTGTCAATTCAAATGCATCAAGTTGGTTATTCAAAAATGGATTCTGGATCCATGCAAACTTTGTAAAATCAATATCGTTGAAATAATGTGAAAAATGTTTTAATGAACTTTGCAAATGTTCTAAAAAAAATTTTTGTTTGCTTTAATATTGCTTCTGGTCCGGCGTCATTTAAAATTGGAAACATGTCATATACTCGTATATCCTTTTACTTTCTTTTACTAAGTATAGGGTTTACAAAAAACTACTTAATATAAAATGTTTCCAAAAATTAAAAACAAATAAAAATAAAAAATAAAAAAAAAAAATTAAAATAAAAAAAAAAAAAAAATTCTCAAAATTCTCTGTTCGTAAAAGAAAGTCGTGTGTTGGCCACACCTCCATTTTCTAAATTGGATATCCATTGCTCCAATTTTTTAATGAATGCCGTGACTTTGTCTTTTTGAATCAGAGCATGCATTTGTGGACCTTGCATTGATTTATTTAAATCGCTTAATTTTTTAAAAATTTCAACTAAATAAGCAAGTTTAAGAATAAAGTTATCGTTGCGAAAGGAAGATGCCTCATCTTTGTAATTTTCAGCAAGAAAGATCGCAATTTCGTCTTTAAGTTCGAACACTCTTTGAATAAATTTTGAACGAGATAGCTAACGTACTTCACAATAGTACAAGAGTGATGTATATTCAGCTCCTATATCTTCCAACAACTTTCCAAATAATCTCGCTTTCGAAAGACTGTTTTTGATATAGTTTACAACTTTTGTAACATTATGAAATATGTTATTAAATTCCTCACTCATATTTTTTGGGGGGCGAGTAGCAGGGACAGCAGAGACGCAACGATTTCAACAACAACGTCAAGCAACACTACCTACAGTTAGTACAAATTTGGGTGACCGCATGGGAACATGATGATGGAACGAAAATCTCGCCCCCTCTCACCACCGCCGATGGACAAAATGGTGGAGGGGAATAATAATAGTTGTTTACAGCTTTTCAGAAAAAAGAGTTTGCGGTACCAGGAAATTTGTGTTGTCATTGTGTCTTCTTACAGGTTGGAGCAGTAGATGACGACTTGATGAGACTTTAAAATTGTATTGTCTCTTGTGCTAAATAAATTACTAAAAAATATATTACTAACAAATTTACTAACTATCAACTACTTAGGTGTCTGGAACCGGGTTGAGTCTTTGTTGCTAACATTCCTTTCCCATCCCTCGATCTTGTTATATGTAAAAAGGTGTACGACGGCGGCCTGGCCAGGGGGATATCACAACTATTTAGAATACTTATGTAATTATCGATGTGGCGCATTTCTTTACGGAGTTTGGCTTCATGAAGAATGGGTGTTGTGTAACATGGGTATAGTGGTGTGGTATTCGCATTTATAATACGGGAGACTTGATTAATGCTTGATCGTACATCGCAATCAATCAATCAATCAATCAAAAATTCCTCACTCATATTTTTTGATACAAGAGCTGCTCTATGAAGCATCCGCGGCCATATAAGTTTAGGTGATTTATTTTTAACCAATGCTTGGAGACTTGCTTTGCGTCCTGACATTGCTTGTGCACCATCAGTACAGAGTCCAATGCAATTATCCCATTTTAAATCGTTCTCAACAAAAAAATTGTCTATTATATTAAAAATTTTCATAGACGTGGCCTTGCCCAAAATAGGTTTGCAAAATAATATATCTTCTTTTACATTATTTTCTGTAACATATCGAACATATGCAATTAAATGAGCATCTTTAGCTACATCTGTAGCCTCATCTACTTGTATAGCAAATTTTGAAGTATGCAGTTGATAAACTTACTGATCGCAAAGATTTTCAGATATATCAGCAATTCTTCTGCCAACTGTATTATCAGCGAGCGGTATATTTCGCAACTGCTGTGCATATGATTCTCCAAACATTGTTCCAACCATATCAATAGCTGCTGGTAGTACTAGCGTTTCACCTATTGAATGGGTTTTTTTACATTTTGCAGTTCTATAGGAAACTTGGTATGATGCAAACAGTGCTTTTGATGGAACAGAAACTGTTTTTTTAAATGTTTGTTTTCTTTTATTAATCGGTACTAGTCTTCTTTGAAAAAAATCTATTGATTTATCAATATATTCAAAATGCATAGTTTCAAGATGACGCCTTAATTTACTTGGTTTCATACTCTCAACAGACAAAACTTTCGTACAAAACGAACGTTACGTTCTGTTCTCTCCGATAAATTATCTGTCTGATCTCTCTGATCTCTCGGATATAACAAAAAATCACAAGGATTATCGGCATTTACAGGGATTCTTAATAAAGTAATATCACAAAAAAAATTAAATAGATTTTTGTAAGTATTTTTTTTAAATATGTAAAACAGAAATTAAAAACTTCATGACCCCCTTCAAGTTATTACGCGACCCCCCTGTGGGTCACGACCCACAGTTTGGAAACCGCAGGTGTAGAGCTTCACTCAATAATAGTGCTGGTGATTGCTCATGAGTTAGAGTCTCTAACTCATGAATAAAAGACATCCTTCAACGGAATTGTTATCAATTGGCCTTGATGTAGATCAATCGGTGAAAAAAATCAAATCATCAATGTCTACCACCACAACAAATAACAACGGTACCTCATCCCGTTTTCATATGGTATTCCTACCAGTAATAAATTCCAAGGCATTTTACAAGCGGGTAATAAAAACACCATTAGTTTGTGCAATAAAAATACAAATACACAAAAAATTCGGAAATTCCCTCCTGTTATTTCAAAGCTAAAATCTTCTGAAATTAAGGTGATTATGAATGACCTTAAAATCTCAAAATACGAGATGAAACTCATGTCAATTGGTCTAAAAGTTTTGGTATACGACCCAAACCACTACACCCTACTGAAGGATAAGTTAAAGGAGAAGAAAGCCGAATTCTTATCATATACTTTGGATGAGAATAAAACTTCTCGATACATTCTGTTTGGTCTACCATCCTTTCCAGTTGATGAAGTCCATCAGTATATCAAAGAAACGGGGCTCACTCCGTCAAAATTGTTCAAGGTTGCTTCAAAGAACAGATCTGACGACAGCGATCTATATTTTGTTTCTTTTCCAAAAAGTACTACATTAAGTCACTTAAGAAATCACAAATATATTGGTAACATTGCGTGTTCATGGGACTTACCTCACAAAAAACCGGAGCGACTCACCCAATGTTTAACTGCTTCATGTTGGGTCACACATCTCCGAATTGCAACATGATACCAAAGTGTAAATTTTGCAGCCTTACACACCTGGATGATGCAGATTGTCCGATCAAAGAAACCGAATCTCAATATAAATGTGCCAATTGCAGTGGAAATCACACAGCCAATTCAGTGTTATGCCCAAAGCGTAATGAATTTCTGCGACTTAGGGATCTTGCCAACCAAAAAGATCTTCATAAATATACGAACGAATTTCATGTTTCATCTCATAATTTCCCTGCATTGGCTGAAAAGGCTCCCGTGAACTCAAACTTTGATCAGCCTAATATTATCAGTTCATCTCCATCACAACAACTAATGTCCAGTTTATTCATCAATAATCCATCACCATCTCACCAACAAGCTGCCGGAAGTGTAAGTGGTAATAAATTATATAGTGCTAGTGAATTGTTGTTAATTTTGGAAAGTGTAATGAATGGTCTCAGGAGGTGTCAAAGCCCAGCCGAACAAGTTCAAGTTATTTTAGAGACTGCCATTAAATATGTCTGTAAATAATAATCTAAAAGTCTCTATTTGGAACGCTCATAGCGTCAACCATAAAAAACACTACCTTATTTATTTTCTCGACAAATACGATATAGATGTTATGCTAATCACAGAAAACTTTTTAAAACCGGGGGATTCTTTTAATATCCCTCGGTTTCAGATATATAGAAATGATCGTTCGATCCAAATTGACGGTGGAGTTGCAATTATCATTAAAAACTCAATCAAACACTCAGTTCTCTCTATATTAGCATTGCAAAATATAGAAAATATATCTATTCTGGTATCCACGCCCAATTTAACATTAAAAATTAGTTGCTGTTATGTTCCGTATTCAAACCATCCAAACTTCAGAAGTGATCTTAGTAGGCTTACCAATTCTAACTTACCTTATTTACTTGGAGGAGATTTTAACTGTCGTCATTCTTATTGGAATTGTAGTAGATCTAACAAGGGTGGACGTATTCTCTACGATTTCCTAATGTCCAGGTCAAATTGCGTCTTACATTTCCCAGACACCCCTATATTCCATCGTTCTAATGGGTCCAATAGCACACTAGATTTTTACTTGGCTAGCCCCTCGTGACCCGTTGGCTTCGTTGTAACAAAAAATGAGATGAACTCTGACCATCTCCCTGTTCTGTGTTTCATCAATACAGAAACTTTGCACTCCATCGTCGCTTCAAAGACATATAACTACAAACTAGCAGATTGGTCTTCTTTTAGAAACTTTATTGAGATAAATTCTATACCAATTGATTTTAAAGACCGTGAATTAAATACAAATAAAATTGATGAATCCATAAATCAATTCATAGATTGTATTCAACAAGCGGCATATATCTCTGTTCCCACTACATCTTCATCACCTAAGTATCAACTTATACTCTCGGATGAAGTGCTATCTTTAATCAAACTGCGCAATGTTAGGCGGAGACAATGAATGAGAAAACGTGACCCGTTCTTCAAGAATATCGTAAAGCTATTAAATCAGGATATAAGGCAAAAAATATATCAAATAGTTAACGTTAAATGGCAACATAAACTTGAATGTCTCGTCAAAGGTTCTAAACCTTACTGGCAAGCAATTAAACATGTAAAAAAAAATATTCTGCGATTCCACCATTAAACAATCGCCAAGACAATAGCAAAATAATTGTCACTTCGCATAAATGTAAAATTCTTGCCAATTTTTTCCAAAAATCATACGAAATCTCATCTGGTGTTACAGAACTCGATGATATCCGCCAAGATATTCAATGTATTGAACTTGATGTGTCTAAGTTTAATGTATCAATTGAAGAGATTTAATATATTATAAAATCCAGTCGCCCATTCAAAGCCACAGGCCCAGAAAAAATTCCAAATATTCTAATAAAACATCTCCCGGAATCGGGGTATGTCTATCTGACCCAATTATTTTCCAGCTGTTTTAAGCTTTCCTATTTTCCCAACTCGTGGAAAACGGCCAAGGTGGTGGTGGTTCTGAAACCTGAAAAACCCCCGTCAGATGTCAATAGCTACTGAGCTATCAATCTACTGGACTGTTTAAGTAAAATTTTTGAATGTGCTATCAAAAACAGGCTCAATGACCACATCGAATCCAATGGAGTCAACAATTTGGTTTTCGTCACCAGCATTCCTCAATACATCAGGTTATGTTACCAATTCAGCTGGTAACAGGAAACGATTGCGACAAAAAGCTGAAATAGCATTTACTTAAATTTTGTTTGTTGAGTAAAACACAAACATATAAATGTGCCGATACAGCACATACTTATATTTTGTAATTAACCATATAAATTAAACGTATATAACGTTAAATCTGATACTTCCGTTTAGTGAAGTAAATTATAATATATAAACTGGAAATTTTTAATAATAAAGACAGAAGTTATAAAATCAGTAAACATATCGCTTCTCATTCAATTAAACTATTTATTTAGAATTAGTGGACTAGCTCCGACCCACGGTAGGCGCACTAGTTTCTAAATAAACAGGTTAACCGTATTATTCAACATGTCAAAGATGAAAGAAATTCAAATAAGTCCACAGGTATGGTGCTTCTGGATCTTGAAAAAGCTTTCGATTCTGTTTGGATTAAGGGGCTATTACATAAACTATTCCAATTAAAATTTCCGTTATTTTTGATCAAAATGCATAAATCCTACTTTAAAGGTAGAAAATTCTACGTACAGATTCTGAATTCGACTTCATCTTTAATGCATACTTACTCGGGAGTTCCACAAGGTTCTGTGATTAGTCCCATTTTGTTTTGTATTTTTTTTTTATTAAGTTCCTCAGATTGAGGGTTGTGAAATTGCTCTTTTTGCTGACGACACAGCCGTATATACCTCGGATACTCACTCTCACGATATAATTTTTAGACTAAACACATATTTGAATTTGCTTGCACTTTATTTCAAAAAATGGGGTCTTAAGCTTAATGCTAATAAATCTCAAGCTATTTATTTCTCGCGATGTAGATTACCTTCTTAACTTCCCTTGACAAATTTAATCATTAATGGTCACTCATTAAACTGGGAGAAGCAGGTTAAATATCTGGGTATCCTCTTGGATCAAAAAGTCACTTTCCAAAATCATCTTAATTTTGTTGTCAGTAAAATCTCAAAATAATTTTTTACGTTATATCCATTGCTAAATAAAAAAAGTAAATTTTCATTTAATAATAAAATGCTACTTTATAAATCAGTAATTCTGAGTGTAATTTTGTATGGTTCACCATTATGGGTGTATGCGGCCAACACTCATATCAAAAAATTACAAGTTCTTAAAACTTATATTGAATGTTCCTAAAAGATATCGCACCAGAAGATTACACTCTGAAACGAATGTCAAAATGATAAAAGAGCCATTACAACAAGTATAATAGTAAGCTTCCATTTATTGAAAATACATTGATAATTAATTAACATAGTCCTTTATATAATTGTAATTAGTTAAGTTATTTATTTATTTTAAAATTAGATTTAAGTAAAATTAAGTTCATGCTACATCTTGTGTTTGTAATCTTGTGCGACTGTGTTTGGTTGTTAATTTGTTCCAAAAACAGCTGATGAAAATGTTGATGGAGAAAGTATAATTTACGTGATGTGTGGTTAAATGGTTTAGTCCCAAACAAGCAAAACTGTTTCTTCAATTTCTACGGCAATCCACTCTTGAAATAAATGAATGAACACAAAACGGTGAATTCTTTATTGAATTTTTGGTTTTTATTTTTGTATGTAACACACTGGTTTATAACAAAATTGATGTTATTCTTCGGATTGATTTTTAGAGATTAAAACAATTTATCTTTTTTGATGACTTAAAATAATCAAGCACGTCATAGGTTGGAAATTAGCTCAAAAAATATTAAGCTTTTGCGCTAACTTAAGTTCGCTTAGCTTTGGAAAAATATAAATATTTAATGAACGCAACCAATCTGTTCCGTTTTTTCCATTATGTATACAACCAACTTATGACATTTGATTATTCTTTACAATTTGTTTACATTTAGTATAAATACAGATAATATTTCTTAAAATTTAATATAATATTAGGGTTATTTAAATTCCAGATTATTTGGCGTTAATTACATTATTATTTAGCGGAATAAATTAATTACAATCAAAAACGGTAAGTTTTAATATACATTAAATAATTTTTCTTTTGGTAATTCCCTTTTTTTCTTTTTTTAGGTTAAACAATCTGGGCATAATTCAGTGTTGTATAATTAAATATAATAATTCAGAGTTGTCTAATTAAATTGAATAAATGAATCAAATTAGTTTAATTGGTTTTATTCTCACAAACATACTCCCACACCTTAAGGAATATTATTACTTAATAGGTAATTTGATAAGTTTGTTGACTGGTCGTTTCACGTCGCTTTTGGAGGTTCTCAGAGTTACTACTCTTGTAATTCCATCGCTCCCAGGATGGGTAGCTGTTACCTTACCCAGTAGCCATTGACTTGGGTATAAATTGTCCTCTCGTATCAACACAACATCATCTACTTCTAGCTGCTCGATTTTAGTCTTCCATTTGAATCGTTGCTGTAGTGCCGTGAGATAATCTTGATGCCATCGCTTCCAAAATCCCTGAACTCGTTGTTGAATATTCTGCCATTTCGATAATTTATTTTGTGGTATATTGTCTACCATGGGTTCCGGAATAATTGTCAGAGATTCACCAACGAGAAAGTGAGCTGGAGTTAATATTTGTAAATCCGCTGGATCGTCGTTCAGTCTGCAGAGTGGCCTTGAATTTAGAAGTGATTCAATTTGAATAATCAAGGTGGTCATTTCTTCGAATGTGAGGTTGATGTTTGTAACCCGTCGCAAGTGGTATTTGAATGACCTTACAGATGATTCCCACAAGCCGCCAAAGTGAGGTGCGTGTGGTGGATTGTACTGAAAATTGATGCCTTTCTGCAAGAGAAATTCAGATATTAAAGGATTGGTCGATTGTGCAATTATTTGCTGCTTTAGCTGTCGAAGTTCTCTGTTAGCTCCGACGAAATTGGACCCATTATCACACCAAATCTGTTGAGGACTACCACGTCTTGCAATGAAGCGTCTGAGTGCTGCAAGGAATGACTCAGTGTCTAGGCTGCTCACCACTTCCAAATGTACTGCCTTTACTGCTAAACATACGAAGACTGCAACGTATGCTTTCTCGGTCGAAGAGGTTTTTCGTTTGCTCGTCTTAATGTAAAACGGTCCTGCATAATCCAGTCCCGTTTTTAGAAAAGGTCGGCTTTGATTACATCGTTCCGCTGGTAAATCGGCCATCTTTTGTTCGTTTTTGTGGAAGCGGTAACGAATACATACCGTGCAGAACCTTATGCAGCGTTTGATCATGTACCTTGCTCCTATCACCCAATACTTGCTTCGTAAAATGCTCAATGTTAAGGAATTGCCCGCATGCATATTGTTGAAGTGGACACTGCGAATTATTCTTTCACAAACTACGTGGTTGTTGGGTAGAATCACAGGGTGCATCGTTGCATATGGTAGTGAGGATTTCCGGAGTCGCCCGCCTACTCGCAGTAGCCCGTTCGCGTCGATAAATGGGTCGAGCGAGGACAATTGGGTTTTCGATGGTAGTGGTGACCTTTCGGTAAGTATTGCCATTTCGGTTTTGAATGTCGCTTGCTGTATGTTGCGTAAAATTATAACTTCCGCATCATCTAGTTCATCCGGAGTCATCTGGTCCCTTTGATAATTGCTACGAACCTTCAAACGTCTTGGTCTTCCGAATCGCAAAATATATACCATCACCTTTCGAATTTTGTACCAGGATGACACTTTTGTTAACAACTGCAGAGCAACATTTTCCTCAGTGATCGCCGTTGTAAAAACATTAATGTATTTTGACCGTTCTTCCAAAGACGCTCGTTCCAAAGCCGTTGTTGTTGATTTTTGTGTTGGCCACCTTTGCTCTTGTTCTTGCAACCAACGTGGGCCCTGCCACCAAAGCTGTAATTGTGGTAATGCCTTAGGTTTGACTCCTCTGGTTATCGCATCCGCAGGATTATCTTTTGAGTCCACATGCTGCCACTTATTTCGAGGAACGATTTCCAGAATTGCTGCCGTACGATTGCCAACGAAACTTTGCCATCGCCGAGGAACGTCAGATAGCCAATGGAGTACGATCATCGAATTCGTCCATGCGAAAACCTGGATATTGCTGTAAGAGAGAGATTCGATGCAATATTTGATTAGTTTCGCCAACAGGACCGCTCCACACAGTTCCAATCTTGGTAGTGAAATTTGCTTTATTGGCGCAACCTTATTCTTTGCTGTTATAATATTTACGGTGATTTCGCCAAGTTCGTTGATAGCTCGTAGATATACAACACTACCGTAAGCAGCTTCAGACGCATCGCAAAATGCGTGTAGTTGTAGTTGTGTAGAACCAGTTAAGGTTGTCAGTCTTCGTGGAATTTGAATGGTTTCCAATTCTACTAATGAATTGTAAATTCCCTGCCATAAGTTTCTCATATTGGTTGGTACGGTGTCATCCCAGTCTAACTTTAGTAACCACAACTTCTGTAAACACAGCTTAAAAAGAATTATGGTAGGTGCAAGCCAGCCCAACGGATCGTACAGCTTGGCTGCTGCAGATAAAATCTTCCTCTTTGTCCAACTTGTTGCTTCAATACTTGTCTGTACCTTGAATGAAAAAATGTCAAGATCAGCGTTCCATATGATACCAAGTGTTTTGATGGTTGAATCATCTTCTATTAGTTTTGGGGTGTTTTGTACTTCTTCCTGTGAAAATGACTTTAGAAACTCTGGCGAATTGGATTTCCATTTTCTCAGATTGAATCCACTTTTCTTTAATAAACTGTTTAGCTGGTCTTTAAGAGTTACTGCTTCTTGAATATTGTTACAGCCAGTCAGCAAGTCATCCATGTAGAATTCATTGTTAATGACGTATGTGGCTCTTGGGTATAGTTGACCAGCGCTTTCAGTTGACATTCTTAGGGTTCTTATTGCTAAATATGGGGCACAAGCTGTTCCATAAGTAACCGTATTTAGCTTGTACGTTTTTGCTTGCTCCATCGGATTTTCACGCCACAAAATTAATTGGAAATTTGCATCCTCAGGATCTACCAGGATTTGACTAAACATTTTTTCTATATCCGCAACCATTGCTATTGCATGCCTTCGAAATCGCAGAATTATCGTGGTCAGGTCGTTTTGTATATTTGGTCCAATCTGTAAAATATCATTAAGAGACCGTCCCGTGCTTGTTTTACATGATGCATCAAAGACGACTCTGAGTTTTGTGGTGCTACTACTGGACTTTACAACAGCATGATGCGGTAAATAGTATTTTTTATCATCTTGTGTTGGTATTGCTTCTATTGGTAAGTGGCTCATATGTTCCATAGCAATGTACTCATTGATGAACGACTTGTAAAGTTGATAAAACTCCGGTGCTCTCGAGAACTTTCTTTCCATTGCCAATAGTCGGTGATGTGCTGCCTGATAAGAACTTCCTAGTGCTGGTGTCGGTTTTTTAAACGGAAGCTTTACTATGAATTGGCCGTTTGTTGATCTGGTAGTAGTTTTTTCGTAAAAATCTTCACATTCATGGATTGTGTTGCTTGATTTGTTGTGCGATGCGATTTCCTCCACTTCCCAGAACTTATTTAGCTCACGATGTAAATCTTCGTTTGTTATTTGTATTTTTGGATCAGTTGTGACGTGTAGATTGGTCAGCTGAGGAGATGAATTATGCCATGACCCAGCAATTAACCAACCAAACTTTGAAGAACGCATTTTTGGCATTCCATCTATCACATGTTCTTCAGGATTTAGCACTTCGAAAAATATGTCGGCCCCAAGAAGCACATCGATTTTGTTTGGGCCATAGAAATGCGGATCTGCTAGCTCCAAATTTACCTTTGATAAATTAAAACTTATTGGTTTAGTTGGTAATAAATTTGTTATGTGATTAATGATATGAGCCGTGACATTCAACTGATAATTTCTGTCAATTCTGGAATGTATGGTCATATCGATCTTCCCTCGCGTT
Organism: Tipula vernalis; assembly: GCA_958295665.1. Lineage (NCBI taxonomy): Eukaryota > Metazoa > Arthropoda > Insecta > Diptera > Tipulidae > Tipula > Tipula vernalis. Next base: position 169,476,176 of record OY282560.1, read on the forward strand.
TTTCCTGCTGATGATGATGCTAGACCGTAAACTGATAAGGAAGATTGGCTTCGCTTTAGGCCTAGGCTTTGTGCGCATGATTCGGTAACGAATGACGTTTGTGAGCCCGAATCTAACAGTGCGCGATACAGCTGGAGCTCGCCGGTACGTGATTTGATATATATAACTGCCGTTGGTAGTACCGTGTTTGTCGAGGAGTAGTGTGTGTGTAGCACCTTAGCATTCAATGGAATATTTGAAAGCGTTTGTGTTGACTCAATAGTGGACTTTGATGTTTGGGTTGGTAAAATTGTTCCAGAAATTTCTTGTGAAGATGCCGGTTGGTGTTCTACTGAGGCATGATAATTTGTCGCAGTTTGGCTGGAATCATGCGCATCATTTTGATGTTGATGAATTAAGGTGTGATGTCGTTTTCTGCAAATGAAGCAAGATGATTTGGAGTAACACTGTTCGCTAGTGTGTCCCTTCTTTAGGCAATTTCCGCATAAATTCTTCTCCGAAATTATTCTTGACCTAGCGATCCAACTCATATTTTTAAATTCTGGGCATTTGAAGGTGGGATGTTCTTGTTTACAAACGACGCACTCAAACGCAGGTTTAACGTGAGTTGCTACAAGTGATTTTGCCGTAGCTCTTGGTGCGAATCTTTTAGCTGTTGACTCACATATTTCTAGGGCATCACAGCGCTTATTTAAAAAGGTTAATAAATTTTCAACGGTTGGAAAATCCTTGTCCACTGATTCATTCGCCCACAATTGTTTCGTTTCGTTATCAATTTTGCTCAATAAAATATAGATGAGCCATGGATCACGATCTTCAGCTTTTGCACCTAATACCCGCAAGCCACGAATTACCTCATCGGATGTTTCACTTATGCGTCGTAAATCCTTTCCGTTACTTCGTATACACGGTTTTTGCTCCATAAATGTCTGCACCAAGGTCGTCACTATGGGAGTCATCTTATTGTAGCGGTTGCATAACTTTTCCCATGCTTCGATATAATTTGATTCCGTTATAGCGATATGTCGTATTAAGGAAGACGCTTCACCCTTAAGCAAGCCCTTGAGCATTTGCAATTTATGCACATCACTAATGGTTTTGTTGTTATGGACTGTGGTCTTAAACAAATCATGGAAAGAAGCCCAATATGTGTAATCACTCGAAAATGGCTCTATATTAATTTTTGGCAACCGTACATGCTGCGATGTATTAACACCTTCATAAAACGTTTTTTGTTGGTCAAAGAACTGTTCAAGCGTGTTATTTAGATCCGGGTTTGTATTAAGGCCACCTCGTCCATGACGACCACATGCTTGACTCAATAAATCTCTGGCTTTATACTAAATTTCATCGACCTCATGTGTTATGGATTCATATGTGGGTTTCTCAAATAACTGGAGTTCCATCTCATTAAATGTTTGATACCTGGCTTCTAGTATTTCTAGTCTGGTTTTAATAGCCTCAATAGTGGTATCTTCCGTTATTGTTTCACCAAACTTTAAAATATGTAGCATCTGAGCATGTGCTCGATCCCGTAAACGTTCTGCACGATCGGCCATATTTAGTTGTTTTTGTTTTAATCACTTCACGATTCTTCTATGATCACAAATTCACGACAATTACACAAATATTAACACACGCCGGTGGTTAAATCGCACAGTAGATTTTAATTTCGCGCGTTTTGATATAGCGGCAAATAAATTAAGTGAAAATACTACTTATCTGATTGAATTTAGATGAATTCCCGGGTTTCGGCACCAAAAAATGTTTGTAATCTTGTGCGACTGTGTTTGGTTGTTAATTTGTTCCAAAAACAGCTGATGAAAATGTTGATGGAGAAAGTATAATTTACGTGATGTGTGGTTAAATGGTTTAGTCCCAAACAAGCAAAACTGTTTCTTCAATTTCTACGGCAATCCACTCTTGAAATAAATGAATGAACACAAAACGGTGAATTCTTTATTGAATTTTTGGTTTTTATTTTTGTATGTAACACACTGGTTTATAACAAAATTGATGTTATTCTTCGGATTGATTTTTAGAGATTAAAACAATTTATCTTTTTTGATGACTTAAAATAATCAAGCACGTCATAGGTTGGAAATTAGCTCAAAAAATATTAAGCTTTTGCGCTAACTTAAGTTCGCTTAGCTTTGGAAAAATATAAATATTTAATGAACGCAACCAATCTGTTCCGTTTTTTCCATTATGTATACAACCAACTTATGACATTTGATTATTCTTTACAATTTGTTTACATTTAGTATAAATACAGATAATATTTCTTAAAATTTAATATAATATTAGGGTTATTTAAATTCCAGATTATTTGGCGTTAATTACATTATTATTTAGCGGAATAAATTAATTACAATCAAAAACGGTAAGTTTTAATATACATTAAATAATTTTTCTTTTGGTAATTCCCTTTTTTTCTTTTTTTAGGTTAAACAATCTGGGCATAATTCAGTGTTGTATAATTAAATATAATAATTCAGAGTTGTCTAATTAAATTGAATAAATGAATCAAATTAGTTTAATTGGTTTTATTCTCACAAACATCTTGTACCTTTAAATATATTATCTTTTATAAGGCTTAGGTCACTAGTATATAATTAACCACAAAGTACTCCGTAGCAAAGTTCATGTACTATATCTCGGAAAACGCATTGTAATTTTTGTTTAAATGAATTCATAATAAAGCATATAAAAAAAAAAAAACATTTAAGTAGATAGATAAACGTAGGTAAACTATTTAAAACGTTTCACTGATAAACCGATATCATAAAATAATAACTGAAGAACCAGTAGAAAGTACTTCATATTTAATCTAATTTACATTTATTGGAGAAAGCTTTACTTATACATAAATGTGAAGTTAGCCCGAAAAATATCCCGAAAAAATCGATGGCAACACTAATATAATAATATTACGACATTTTTTAATGCCATCTCGAAAAAAATCGTTCTGTCACGATATTTTGTGATGCCATCCCGAAAACAAATATTTCTGTCACGACATTTGTTAGTGTCATTATGAAAAAAAAAAAAAAAAATCTCTCACGATATTTTTAATGTCACCCCGAAAAAAATGCTATTGTCTGAATTTTTTTTTATCGTTCAGAAAAATCACTTAGGTAACTAAAATTGCCGGCTATAGTCGTATGAAGTTATGCTAGATATGCATTACCAAGCATCGCTTAGTATGGAGCTTGTAGGTAATGGATAGAACTTCCATATGATGAAATACAAAAAAAAAATTATATTAGCCGTTTGTCGGTTAGAATCATCAGTCCAATCCATCGGCCCAGTCAAGTAAGAATCCCGGATGACACTGGGCCTTCCGTACCTTCTTTATACATAAATAACAAAACCGAAGGAAAGGAAAGGTATGTTAGCAACAAAGAATCAACCCGGTTCCAGACACCTAAGTATTTGATAGTTAGTAAATTTGTTGTACAGTTGCAATTTGGCTACCACCGAGTAAACATTTAAATAATTTACTTATAACTTGTGTGTAAAGTTGAATCAGCAGTTTAAATCTTTTTTTTAATTTTTTTTTAAAATATTGTGATGTGAAAAATAAGTGAAATCGTGATGTTCTCACCTCTGCCTCAAGTAAAAAAGGCTGGGCCAAATCGGCAGACAGCGATGTCCACAAGCGATTTCCCACCGAACGTCACGACCTCAGATATTTTTAATAAAAATACAAAAGTGCAGCATAGTCCAAGGCGACAACAAATTTTAAATGTTCAAAAAATTACCTTACCAGGCAATTTAAATCAAAATGAATTTATAATTTAGCGAAACTAAAAGTGCATCGTCGCCAAATATTGACGATAACAAAAACAATGACAGTGCATCGACATCAGATGACAATAAAATAAATAGTGATGTAGGTCAGTGTTTAGTGCAAACGGGAATAGACCGGTAAATTACTGTCCGATCAAAACGAAGAAGAAGCCCTTGATCAGCGGCCAATGCAAGCGCGAATAAATTCACTAAGCTATAGCTAGCATTGAATTAACGCATGGTAATAGGTATTCTTGCTTGGTTGTTGACGAGCCGCCGCCCGAAAAAACTTCAAAAGCTGATAAGCCACCACCAATCTATTTGGTCAAATAGAGAACTTGCTAAAACGATCGAGTTTATTACTGAAGGTGCATTTTATATTTCCGGGCTCAAAAGAGGAGATATAAAAGAAACAAAAATTCAACCGCTCAATATTGATGCTTACAGAGCGTCAATTAAACATTTTGACCAAGTTGGTAAACATTACTACACGTATCAACTAAAGAGCCAAAAAGGATTGGTTGTTGTGTTAAAAGGAATAGAGGGTTACGTGGATGCAAACGAAATTCAAGCTGCTCTCACTGAAAAAGGTTTCCAGTAAAAAACTATTACCAATATTTTTAATCGGGAGAAGGTTCCTCAGCCATTGTTTCGTCTGAAATTAGAACCAGACAATAATAAGGTTAAAGGCAACCATGCAATATTTGACCTAAAATAACTATTGCACAGAAGGGTTACCATCGAGGAATCCAGGAAAAGAAATGGGCCAGTACAATGCGTTAAGTGCCAAGAATACGGGCACACTAGAGCCTATTGCACTTTGAACGATGTTTGTGTTATAGTTGGTGAACTCCATAATTCAAAGGTTTGCAATAAAGCAAAAAATGAAGCATCAGTGAAAAAATGCAGCAACTGCAATGGAAATCACACAGCTAATTATAGAGGGTGTTCAATTTATCTGGAATTGAAAAGGATAATCAATCCAAAGCAGCGAGCAGAGCAGCGAATCCTTAATCTTTATTCTTCAGTTATAAAAGTAGCACGGCCAGAAATTGTAAACAGAAACGCTCGAAATGGAAATCAGTACGCAACTGAAAACGGCAGCGAGCACCAAGGGGTTTCATATGCAAGTGTTCTTAAAGGTACCGCTCCTTAGGTGCAAGCAAGTGAAGAGGGAAACATCACAACAGCTTTAAATAAATTGACTAATATGATGTAAAGCTTAATGGCGTTGATGGGTAGAACCATGGATCTAATGATGCAGAATATGAGCACGCTGATGTAGATAGTCGTAAAAAGCTAAAAATGACCATAATCAAAATAGCCATATGGAATGCAAACGGCCTAACACAACATAAAGCGGAGGTACATGCATTGCTCACTAAGCACAATATTGACATAATGTTAATATCAGAAACACGCTTCACCAAAAATACCTATTTCAAAATTAATGGGTACTCTATTTATGACACCCAGATGGTAAAGCACATGGAGGCACTGCTGTATTGATTAAGCGAAGCTTAAAGCACTACGAACTTACGAAGTATGAGAAAGATCATATACAATCAACGAGCATCTGTCTGCAGGAGTGGTCTGGAAACTGTGTCATATCGGCAGTGTACTGTCCTCCAAAACATTCTATAAAAAAACACCAGTTCTTGGATTATTTTAGCCAGCTATGGGGGGTGATTACAATGCTAAACATACTCATTGGGGTTCCAGATTAACATCGCCGAAAGGCAAACAACTTTATGATGCCATAGAGGAACAGTCCCTGGATTATTTATCTGCCGGTAAACCAACTTACTGGCCCACGGATAGAAAACAAAATCTTGATTTAATTGACTTTTGTGTAACGAAGGGCATTCCACGTACATATGCTAAGGCCACCGATTGCTACGATCTGTGTTCTGATCACTCGCCAGTAATAGTAACAGTGAGTACAGATGTCCTAAGGAACGAAATGCCGAACCGACTTATAAACAAGCAAACTAATTGGGATCAATATAGGAGGCTAGTCGAACAAAATTGTCTACTTAATATTCCTCTGATCACACCAGCTGATATTGATGCGGTGGCAGAAAATCTAAAACATGTCATGACATTATCGCTGAAAGGGCTACACCCGGCATAAGCAGTTCTAAAAAAGTTAATAAACTGCCACGTAATATACAGGAACTAATCCACGAAAAGCGACAAATTTGTCGTCAATGGCAGCAAACAAAATCACCGTTATTGAAATTGAAATTGAATCGAGCTATTAAGGCCCTAAGATTTGCTTTGCGGGAATAAGGAAACCAGCGCATAAAGAACTATTTAAGTGGTCTCTCGGCAACCGAGAGGACAGATTATTCCTTGTGGAAGGTAATAAAAAACTTAAAAAGGCCAACAAATTCGAATCCACCGATTAGACTACCAACTGGAAATTGGGCGAGAAGTGATGAAGAAAAAGCCAATTCTTTTGCTGCTCATCTAACAACAGTATTCGTCCCACACGAAGAAGATAATGATTGCGTGCCACCCCTGCAAATGGATGATGGTTTATCCTATAAACCTAAAAAGTATAATTGGAAGAAAGTTAAGAATACAATTAAAACTTGCATAAGCCCGAAAAAGGCATCAGGACATGTTCTCATTACTGGAAAAATGATAAGGGAATTGCCAGATAAATGCATAAAACTAATAACATTTGTATTCAACGCGATCCTGCGAACCAGTTATATTCCTCAAAAATGGAAGGTATCTTTGATCACAATGATACATAAGCCAGGGAAAAATGAAACGTAAATCTCATCATATCGTCCAATAAGCATGCTGTCCACAATCTCAAAGCTATTTGAAAAACTGTTATTAACGAAATTGAAACCAATATTAGAAGAACGGCGCATTATTCCAGACCATCAATTTGGATTCCGAAACCAATATGGTACTAAAGAGCAAGTACACAGAATTGTAAATGCAATTAAAATCACCTTCGAGGAAAAGAAATATTGTGCTGCTGCCTTTTTGGATATCGCCCAAGCTTTTGATAAAGTTTGGCACGATGGACTAATTTACAAAATTCGCTTCTACCGAAAAAATTTCACTCAGTTTTGGGAAACTATCTTCTTCAAAGGCAATATATTATTGTACACAGCTGATATACCTGTAACCAACAAAATAATAATATCAACATTTGCCGATGACACGGCCATCCTGGTGTCTCACACTAATCCTGAAATTGCCTCAAAGGAATTACAGAATCATTTAAACAAGGTCGTGGACTGGCTTAAGGCATGGCGAATAAAAGTAAATGAAAACAAATCAACTCACATCACATTTACGCTAAACAAACGCACCTGCCCACCAGTGAAATTAAACGATAAAAATATTTCTCAACAAACGAAGGTAAAATACTTAGGTTTGCATCTGGATAGAAGGTTAACGTGGAAAAATCATATTGAAACAAAGCGCAATCAAATAAAAATTACATTTTCCAAAATGTATTGGCTAATGGGAAGAAAATCTCAGTTGTCATTAGCCAATAAAGTTTTACTGTACAAAGCAATAATCAAACAAATATGGACATATGGTATTCAGTTATCGGGATCCACCAGCGCTTCAAACAGAGAACTCCTGCAACGAACCCAAGCGAAAATACTTCGCAGTATTACCAATGCTCCTTGGTATATTCGAAATAGTAATATACATCAAGACCTTGGGATTAAAACCGTTAAAGAAACAATTAAAGAATTCAGTTCGAAAGATTATTCAAAACTAGAAGCACATCCCAACGAATTGGCCAGGGAAATATTAAAACAGCCGCGATTTAGACGTCTGAGAAGAACAGATCCACTCGAACTGATGAACCTGTGAACCTGTAAATTTAATTCGATATATACGTATAAGTATAGTCTAAATTAATTAAATTGTGAGCACTAACAATAAGTATTAACATTGGTTAAGACTTAAAATAAATTAAGTTTCAGGTCCTTCTACAATTTCTTAAATGAAAAATCTGCATTAATCCTTTATAATAACTAATTTAAAATTAATTAAGTTTAAAGTTAATTCTCTGAAATAAATTATAAATTAATCTTTATGTAATACAAATAAATTAACATTAATTAAGGTCTGACAATAATTAAAGCAACTACTATCAGCCGATTTCTAACGTGTTTCTAAACTAAAAACCTTTTTAACCAATAACAATACCAATACCAAAACTAACATTAACATCAATATCAATATAGGTGGTCTAGGCGTCTGGTGAAGGGGGGAACAAAGCTGTGTAGTAATTACCAGCTCCGTAACTCTCAGTAGAGTGAGCTCCAGCAGGCTGTTCTGGTCATGTTTAGGCAGTTGTGCCTGGGGCTCACGATCGCGTGAGGGGTAACCTAATCGCGGTTCGCAAGTGTACGTGCTACCTCCCCGTGGTGACCACCGGTAACTGTTTGTTCTGTTTACCGAACAATAGGCTAAAGTACGACGCTAAAGGAAGGAACAACCTTGACAAAAAAAACTAAATAGAAGGTGAGAAACGTGCGCCGAGGGATGAATGATCATGGGTTAGTTGGTCTCTAGCACGGAACTCCGGATACCTGGCGACCTCCGCTTTCAATTAGTTTTACCACAGTAAGAGGCGATGCTGTGGTGGACCTTCTTTCCTTAAACAAGACCTATTGTATGGACACAAGTAATATAAAAAAAAATGAGGGCGGTGCTTCTCTAAACGCACCAATCTCGGTAGATGACAAGGACCTAGCAGGCCTTGCAACCGCAAAAAAAATTCAGGTAGCGAGAGCAATTGCTCTAGCATGGATACCGTGGTTGGCTCACCGACTCATGGCACTTATTGGCCAGTACAGGTTGAGACCCAATCTACCTCAACAACAACAGAGGTCAGAGAGAATCTCGCGGGCATGGAGCTCAAAACCAAAACACGGTGCCGCAAGGAAGCGCCTGGCCCACTTAAAACAGTCAGTTCAAATGTAACGAACAAGCGGTGCCGGTCAGACGGATCTACCCCTAAGGGTCTAGCACAAAAACGGGAGAAGAGGTCCAGCCCCTCACCAAAGGGAGCCGAAGGTGCCCCCAAAGTCGTGGCGAGTGTGGGTCCTAGGAATACGACCGTACCCAGCTACAACAAAACAACCAAATCAATCAGTTTGGAAATCATCGACCAAGGCTTCCCAGATGTCAAGCTGGGTATTACCCAGATCTTGAAAATCCAGGATGCCATTATGGAAACAATGGCAAATCTGCCGCTAGACGAAGTCAGCCCCAAGTTTCTGGGCTGCCGTACTAGGAACGGATGGCTCACAGTTAACTGTGCGGACGAAGACACGGCGGAATGGCTTACAGCTGTCGTACCTAAACTAAAGCTATGGAAGGGGCAACTATCAAAGTGGTAAGGGAGGACAAGCTTCCTCGCCCCAAAATCTTTTTCGTATACTTGCCACGCTGTGGCAAGGAGACGAATAAGAAGATACTTCGCCGGTTGGCGATTCAGAACAAAGAGTTGAGAGGAGCGGACTGGAAGGTTGTGGCGAGGAAGGGGCGTGAGGGCGACCTCAAAATTTTCATGTGAAAGTCCCAAAAGTACTTAAGGCTCCTAAATAATTGAACTGTTAATTTGTCAACCGTAGTTGTGATATCATTGTACATTGTACAACATTCAGTAATTTCGAATGACCCCTTCAAAAGAATGACCCCTTCTTTTGATTAAATTGAACCGTTAATTTTTCAATCCCAGTTGTGTTGTCATTGTATAGGGCGACAATTTCCCATATTTCATGGTAACATTCAGAAATTCCGTATGACCCCTTCAAAAGATATAAACGCGCTATACAATGAAATCACAACTGGGGTTGTCAAATGAAGAGTTCAATAATTCAGGATACTTTAGGCACTTTCTTTTCGATCTTTTATATGAAAATTTTAAAATTTGATGTTAACGAGGTTCCTTTATATAACCTTTAAGGTTTAGTTAATCAGAAAGCCTTAGTAATTATTGATTAATCATCTGAAACATTTTATATATCATTTACCAACTTTTTGATAATTCTGAAAATAACTTTATAACAATGTAAAGGGGTGTTCTGGATCAAGAAATCAAATATTTAGATCACAGATTACCAATAGAAAATAAAAAAATCAAGTTTTTAATGAAGCATATTATTTGGTTCGGAACATTCTGTGTCATGAAATCTTTTTCAAAATTTAGAATTGTCTATTTAAAAATATTATTTCTTGTTAACTTTTACTATTTAGCTAATACTTAAACCATTTTCGTACTGGCTTGTAGTAAATTTAGAATATTAAAAATGTAAAACAATTGGTGTTGCCATTTCGGTTTTCGTGCTAATTTTTCATGCTAACATCACAGACATATCTAAACTACTCTTTTATAGACTGAATGATCTTAATATTGCTGAACTGAACATATTGTATCATATTATGATATCGGTAATTCGTAAAATTTATATTCTGAGGCTTGAATTTATTGATGTTTTGGAGAATATTTATTTTGCGCTTGTGGAGTCGAGGTTATCTTATGGTTTGGGTTATTAGGGTGGTATTTATTTTGCTAGAATTTGACCAGTGGTAATTATACAGAAGCTCATCGGAAGGAATATGAGTAATAAACCGAAATTAAGAAAATCTTGGCCGTTATTTTAGTCATTGGGCATTTTTCCACTTAAATATTTATTTGTTTTAAAAGTTATGAAGGCGTCTGTGTAATAGATAATTTGAAGGCATGTTTGAATTATAACAAACTCAGTTCATGTTTGAGAGAATTTCTACTTAATTAATCGTGTATAAATGATCTGTTGCAGTTTCAAGTGTAATTTAATTTTTTAATTTCATTTTACATATTTTAATTTATGATTTTAAAAAGTTTACTTTAATTTATAATATTAGATTTAAGTTGTTTATGTTAAGTTATTTGACAAGGCACTCGACACTGGATTTTAATAAAAACCTGAAAACCTTTTAATAAAAACCTAAACTTATTTGATTCCTTTTAGTACATGACTTAGATAAAAGCTTGTTTTAAAAAGTTTTTTGTTTTATTTTCAATTTCAATTTTTTTTCTTCCATCACACAGCCAACAATTTTTGTATTTCTTATGATTCACATAATTATTTTGATGTGGCCCTGACGGCACCGGTTTCTTAGTCGGCGCCTTATGGACTTTATTAAATAATATATAAGTGCGGTTTCTACAAATCGAATTTTCCGTTTGTAATTCAATATTATGTTATGTAATATAATTATTCATACAAATTAAACCTACAATCTACAATCAAAATGACGCGTCACCGCAATTCTTATACAAACAGCGCAACATAAATTGCTTCCTGTGCGGTTTGTTGATAATATTAATACAAAAAAATGTGCCCACCCACACTATATATGTAATACTAGTATTTGTACGCTTGAATCATAGAATGTGGGAAAAACAGTAGAGCAAAAATCTGTTCAGTTTTAGTAAATACTGATATGACTCGTTTTTATCAAAACGTGTCGCTATCCTATAGCGGAACAAATATTCTCACGCTTTTATATATAAAACAATGTCACATTACATTATTTCCTAGAATTTCTTCATGTTCAACCATCGACTTTAATCATCTAATTAACTTAAACGAATAATCATCTCGAGATTTCAAGAAAACAACTTGCGCGAATGATATAATAAAACAATCAGACTATAATACATCATCAACAGGGAAATGTAAAACTCCGCTTATCAATTAACTATTATCTGTAATTACCTCAGACAAAAACTCACTATTTGTACATAATATTGGCGCACTTGTTGCTTTCCGGAAGTTATTGAATCATAATATCATCATTAACTTCACATTTTATAATTTATCTGACACACACAATATTGCATACGGAAATATCTGCGCGCAGTACTTTTGTATAAACGTTACCGTGTGCATATATTCAAATTATTTTGAATACCCATTTTTTGAAGTGCTGATTGTGTGTAATTTAATAATAGCAAAATACTTCAATTGAATTACGTACGTACTCATATATGCGCCAAACTACTTTGAACAGTTTCTTATCGATAAAACGTGACTTTATTTTTGAACCGCTTAAAATTGTAACCAATAAGTATACGTAAATATTGTTACTTAATAATATTTTTTTTTTTTTTGTAATTAAACGAAAAAAAAATTAATTGAAAATTAATTAAATTTTATGTCGTTGTTGTTGTTATTTTTGGTGCGGCGGTGACTTTTCGTTTATTTACAAACATAACACGCGCGATTTATAATTTGTGATCTCTATCGCACTTGTCAATTAATATTAAAATGTGTTGCATAAATTGGTTGAATTTTTTAAAATTTAGTTTAATTATGTTTGTGTGTGTACCTATGTGTGTTTTTGTAAAATAATGGTACAGCTCCTCCGCATTAATCGATAATGTTGTAAAATCTAAAATAAACAGAAATTCGCAAGACAAATTCTCCATTCGGATGATTCGTACCAATGTTAAACAAAATCAAGGATTAATGACAGTATATAAGATTAAATATCAGGTATATCACAAAATCTAATTAATTTTTACACAACCAATATGTAGCTGATTGAATCATTTTAGAAAATGGTACATAACAGTAGTAAGCATGATCAGGTATTCTAAGAATTGGCTAACATCGTTATACAGCATATGATTATGGGAACCGAGACATTGAAGCGACGCGCTGCAGTATGCGCTAATGTTTACAAGAGAAAAAGATTAACGTTAATCTTTTCGATTCGGGTCAATAAGTCTTGTGACAGAATGCATCACAACTCAAACCGTTTAATGTTGCAAATCCTTAAAACGTTTCATATACACAAAGAAAAATGATCACGTAATTTAGAATAAAATTGAGGTAATTTCTCTACGGTTTTCAACCAAGATGACTTGTTCGGTTAAACTACATTGAAAATCACAATCAGGAAAACCAAACAATTTAATGTGAGATCTAGTTTTTAGTTTTAAGGTGAGTTCACATTATTTCAAAATGATAAAACATGATATTTCCCTATTAATTTAGTAGTTTAACCGGAGCCTAGGGTATAGAGCCACGATTGATGATGCTACCACTTCCAATTTGACTTTATTGAAAGATGAAATTTTTTTAATGTAGCACAAACAACAGGAAATAGCTAACTTCCTAGCTATATTGGGTAACCTAAAGGTTTAACAGGACGCTCTTTCAAAGTCGCTGTATAAAATAGTGAAACAATTGGATAATATTGTGAACCTGGAGGCCGAAATTGAAGTGAACTCGACCAATATCTTTTCAATTCAAGATGATAATACAAAAATTAAACCGCAATTGTCTGTAGTGTCAGACAAATGCAATTTTTTGGAGCGGCAATTAAACGGTACCAAACTGTTTATTTATGGTCTACCAAACGGCAAAGACATCAATAACCAAAGCGAACTCTTTGAGCAACTATGTGTATTCCGGATCAAGGCTAATTCAGCAAATAAACCAGTTGATGTTGATTGAAACACCCGTATTATATATCAACAACTTTTAGGCATTGCAAAATTAAACCGAAGTATCTTAACTAACACCACATTACATGGAACTGATTGCAGTATTTTAATAACCGTCTATCCGTCACCGGCAATGAAAGCTTTGCTTTATAAAACCAAGAAATTGCTGCAATCAGCAACGTTTAATTTTAAATTTGTTTGGGCCAATCATATACGCACGCACGTACTTTTGGCAATTTCTATTCATTTCACTATGGAAATATACTACTAAAATCTAAATTAATGAATTTTGCTGGTCAACGATTATGATGTTGTTTGTTTGACCGAAACGTGGTGAAATGATTCGATCGGTGATAGAGAAATTGTGAATGATCGATAATATGTATAGTTCACAAAGACCGTGAACTTGCTATCACCAATTTATCCCACCGCCTGATAGATATTAAAAAATCATTCATCACAAGTGAACACAAATTAAATTGGGTAAAAGGGATATGTGTGACGTAAGTATGCTGCTTTGATGTTAAGGGCTATTCTCTGAACATACCGCCGCCGTTGACTCATTAAAGTCAATACTAGGAAGTAGGCATAACTTTTTGATTGGCCGTTTTAGATCTTTACCATTGGGAAGTTTGACAGTGACTACTCGGGTTAATTTGTCGGTTCCAGGATGTATTTCGGAAATTCTGGCGAGTGGCCATTTCGATGGAGGCAGGTTCTGTTCTCGCAGTAGAACTAAATTACCAACCTTTACTTCGTGATTCGGAGTGTGGCACTTATAAAATTTATTTAAAGATGTGATGTATTCCAATTCCAGCGTTTCCAAAAGCTTTGGATCATAGATTGAATCTACTGCCATCTACTTAAATGACCAATTTTGATATGTTGAAGATTCGGTTCCGGTAATAGGGTAATTGGTTGGCCGATTAGGAAATGTCCGGGAGTAAGGGGCTTGCATTCATCGTCATGGAGATCTCCAAGAGGCCGGGAATTCAGGAGGGCCTCTATTTGTTTGATGAGGGTCAGGAACTCTTCATATGTGAGGATGGACTCTCCAATCACGCGACGTAGGTGATATTTCGTTGATTTAACGGTTGCCTCCCACAAGCCACCAAATGTAGGTGCTGCCGGTGGAATAAAGTGCCACTGGATACAATTATTGGTGCACCAGTTCACTATATCTGTTTGTTTTGCTTGGGTGAGGTATTGATTATAAAATTCGCGGAGTTGATTCTTTGCTCCAACCAAATTCGATCCGTTATCGCAGAAACTCTCTGATGGAACTCCTCGAGTGGCACAGAATCGTTTGAAAAATGCTATGAAGTTGTCCGTACTCATATCAGAAACCAAATCTAGGGTTACTGCCTTAGTTGACATACAAACATATACCACCAGATACGCCTTAAATGATTTTGCCGCACGATGACGATATATTTTAATAGTGAATGGACCAGCTAAGTCTACTCCGGTTCGTTGAAACGCTCGTGCCGATGGATTAACGCAGTACGCAGGTAATTGGCCCATCAGTTGTTGTTGGACCACAGCCTTTTGTCGACAGCTAACTATACATTGGTGGATGATGCGTCGGATGAGTTATCTTGATCTTGGTATTATAATCCGTTGCTTGATTATGGTGAGCAATAATTTAGGTTCAGCATGTAAATATTGGATATGTTTCTCCCGGATCATTCTCTCAATTGTGATGTGGCTGGATGAAAGTATAATTGGATGCTTTACATCGTATTCCACATCGGCAAATTCGAGTCTTCCTCCCACTCGCAGTAGTCCATGAGCGTCGATAAATGGAAAGAAAGAATATAAATTAGAGGATGTTTTTAATGGTAAATTTTTGTTTAAAGATTTAATTTCACTTGCGTATGTCATCTCTTGGATACGTCGAAAAATAGTAAATTCAGCGTCGCGTATTTCGGTCGCTGTTATTTGGTTTAACGTGCGCTTATGTGGTTCTAGCTTCAGATTTCGAATATATCTTAATAAAAGAGCTGTAATTCTCGTTAATTTTCGGTAACTTGATATACTCCACACCAATTCATCGACAATGGAGTAAGGCATCGGAGACGTAAATGAAGCTCCATCATCGTTTCGCCGCTGCCAGATATCGATTCAGGCTCCGATAATTTGTTCGGGAATGTAAATGGGTTCTTTAATAGGAAATCAGGACCATTAAACCAAAGCTTATTTGAATTCCATTCTTGTGGTGAGATTCCGCGTGTCACGCAATCGGCAGGATTATGATTTGTTGGGACATGGTGCCATTGATTCCGATTTGTCCAGGTGAGAATTTTGGAGGTACGATTGGCTACGTAAGTTTTCCAAACCTTGGGTGGTTTAGACAACCAATCTAGGAATCAGTATACAAATAGATTTTCGGCTGAGATGCTAAAGACAACGAATTTTGAACTAGTTCTAATAGTCGTATGAGTAGTGTAGCCGCGTTTAATTCCAATCTTGGAATGGATACCGTCTTAATTGGGGCTACTTTCGTTTTCGCTGCTATTAAGTTTATCTTTACGGTGGTTTCTTCTATTACACGCGCATATATCATGGCTGCATATGCCTCTTTGGAAGCATAGGCAAACCCATTCGTCGTAGGGCTTGTTGATAACTGTCACCCAGATTTGGTGAATACTGGTTAAATGGTAGTGACAGTAACAATCGATTGTCCTTGAATACTACGTTATCGTGGAAGGATTTATGACATTTGTCTTCTTCGGCGGTCAAGGTGTTTTGCGTGAGAATCTCCTCAGTTTCCCAAAATCGCTGGAGGGGATTATCAATACTGGTCAATTCGGATTGATCGGAATTTAATTGAATATGCAATGATTTTGAGGCAACTTTATTTGGAGAATTGAGGTTAAAATTTCCGCCAATAATCCAACCAAATCTGGTGTTGCGAGCAATGGGCGTACCTTCAAAATGCACTATCTTCCCCATAGTAAGCGCATGGAATAGATGTTCACATCCAAATAAAATATCTATTTTATTCGGTTAATGGAACTCGGGATCAGCTAGCGGATTAATTCCTATAAAGTATGAATCACTGGTATTGATCGATTGGGTTGGAAGTTTGGAGCAAATCGTAGTTATGACATAGGCTGGGGTCGAGACAATATAATTAGGTTCAACACATGATCTAATTCTTAGATTGGACACACCTTTGGACAATCCAGCACTTGAACCGTTCAAAGTATCAATTGCCATACTAGCCTTGGCTCTCGGAATTCTCAAATAACTAACACATGTTTCAGTGATAAATGAATGTGTCGAACCAGAGTCAAGCAGGGCACGACATTTTGTCCATCTACCAAAACTGTCCTCTATGTCGACTTGAGCTGTTGGTAGTATTGATATTGTTGGCGGCTTAGGATTAACGTGATTGGCGATAATTTGGGGCGATATTGTTTCATTATGAATCTCCGGTATCAAATAGGTTTTCGCCAGTTGTGTTTTGATGAACTTGGCTCCGACGTATTAATCTTATCTCTACAGTTACTATTTGGTGGATCAATGCCTTGAGCAACGTGCAACAAAGTATTATGCCGTTTATTGCATTTTAAGCAGCTCCTGGTATTTTTGCACTGGATGACGACGTGCTCATCCGATAAGCAATTATAGCAACGGTTTGCATTTTTAATTAATTCCCGACGGCATTAACATGCATATTTCTGGATTTATCGCATGAATACAGTTTATGGTTTTCATTAACACATCCGGGGCAACGAGGTTGCTGTGATACGTAAAATGTTTGACTCTTGGAAGACGGATTGCTTGCAGTAGGGCCTCGTTTAGACCCGGAGTCACCTAAAGCATTCATCCTTTTTGACACAAATGTTAAAAATTGGTCAATTGTAGGAAATTCGTTTTCGGACGTTTCAAGTTTCCATAATTGCCTTGATTCTTCATCTAGTTTTTCGGAGGCTAGATAAATAATCCAAGGATCGCGTGCAGATGCTTCTGGACCTAGTGATTTTAGTTTACGTGTCGTTTCATCTACGCCTTCATAAATTTTCATTAATTTAGACGCTGACGGTGTTGAAGTAATTTTCGGTTGTGATAGAAAATCGTGAATGTATGCTTCAACAATTACTTTCTTCTTATCATATCTGTTAATAAGTCGTTTTAGGGCTTCCACATAATTCGCGTCGTCTACGCGGAAATAGCATATGGTGGAGTAAGCTGGATCTCGCAATTGTCCCCGCAGATATTTAAACTTCTGAGCGGGCGATAAAGAAGTGTTCTCATGAACTGTGGAAGTAAAGACATCATAGAAGGCCTGCCAATGCTTATAGTTTCCGTCAAATGTAGGCAATGACAGTCTCGTAGCTTGAAATCGGATTTGAAAGTATTTCCGGATATTGAATTGTCAGCGGAATCTTCAATATTAGGAACTGGTTGAAGGTTAATAGCTCGAATTAAAGATTGGATTTTTGATATCAATGGGAAATATTGATAATCGAGATCCAAGATATCGGACTCCGCCTCAGCATTCAACTGGAATATTTTATCCTCAGTCTCGACGAACTGATTATATAAACCATTAATCTTTGACAATCGAGCATTAAGCTCATGAAATTCGCAATTTTGTCCTTTTAAGTTAATATAATTAGCCAACTTTGTTAACTGGCCTTTGATCACGGCCTTACGCTTATTTAGGGCTGCGATTTGACCGTCACTAGACATAACGAGTTCGATTATCGAATAAGCTTGGGTTTATACAGTGAAAGAAATTAACACGGAAATAAATGCTCGGGCAATTCACTTTATTTTAAATAAACTAAAACCGTTTACCTGGATATCGGAACCTGATCGGCTATCTGGTTTCCTTGGTTAAAAATCTCACGTATTGTGGACTGGATCAATATAAAATAACTATCCAATGCTGCTGGTAATTCACATACACAATTAATTGTGTAATCCGGCTCGAAGGACCAAACTTTTATGTACAAAAATTAAATTGGGTAAAAGGGGTATGTGTGACGTAAGTATGCTGCTTTGATGTTAAGGGCTATTTTCTGAACAACAAGTGAGCTCGCTAGTCTTAATAGTGTTTTTGATGATACTTATGCGGTTGAAAGTTAACCTGCTTAATGGGAAAATTTTAATTATATACCCAACTCTAAATTATCCAAATATGAAAACTATAAATTTTTCTGCGATAACCTCTCGAATTTTATCCTAAATGCACCTGACAACTATAAGTTTTTGGTTATTAGTAATTTCAATCTGCCATGCATAACTTGGTTCGTGAATAGTAATGATCTTGATCCCTCATTTTATGAAGGGCGTGCTGCTCATTATCTTATTGAAACAACAATACTAGTGAATTTATCGCAGCACAATCATATTGTTAACCGCACAGGTAGTATTCTGAATCTCATATTTTCCAACTTAAATAGTCCTTCAGTAGAAGTCACGCTTTCCTCGGATCCTCTTTCAAATTTAGACAGTTTTCATTCCCTTGTCATTATCAACATACTTGGCTTTTCTAAAAAGAAATTTACCTTGTATTAGTTATTCGTTTAATGTAAAACATCTAGACTATGTTCTAATTAGAGAACAACTCTCATTCCATGATTGGGATTCTCAGTTTGCCAATACCAATCGTGATGTTCATAGCGCTGTTAATGAATTGTATTCAATAATTAGCATTTATCTAGAACCTAAGTATTCGTTGAACAATTCATGCTCTAAGCTTCCATTTTACAAAAATCACAATAATCACGTAATTTTCTCAATCTATCGCAAATTGGTTAAAAACAAAATTCGCACTTTTCGTTATCAATATTTAAGAGCTATCGAGCAAAACATAATGCTATTGGCAATTCACATCAATGCAATCTATCTCCAGGCATAACACTCTAGATGCTGATTTTATACAAATTTTCAAATGATTTTTGGAAAATCGAATTTTCTGAGGTTTTCCACGGGAAACTTGAACAGAATTTTTTTATTCGATAGCTATTGACAAATCACATAAAACGATTCAACTTCAGATATACACTCTAGAGGCTGATTTTATTCCAATTTTGTGGATTCTTCTGATTTTCCGATATTTTCTACGAATAGGGTAAGAAAAGTTTTCCACGTAAAACTATTTATAAAATTTTTTATTTAAATCCATGTATCCTATTTACTTTCGGCTGATAACTACTAATTTTTTTATTTTCGGCTGGAATGTTAATATCATAATCTGCATTATCGACTTTTTACTTCCGGTTGAGATTAGACAATCTGCATTACCATTTTCTTTTTTTTCGGCTGGACTAACACAATCTGCATTATCGGCTTTTCACTTTCGGCTAACTTTAACAGTATGCATTTAGTAAACTTATAGTAAAATCTAGTATTAGTAGCTCACAGCATGGATTTTACGAAAAACGTTCAGTTTTGACAAACCTTCTGGAATTCTCAAACTACACGTTCGATAGCGTAGACAAGGGCTTTCAAGTTGATTGTATTTATACTGATTTTGAAAAAGCATTTGACACAGTGGTCTCATGATGTTCTCATAAAGAAATGCTACAAAATAAAACTTTCAGATAAATTATGTATTTGGTTATCTTGATATCATAGCGATAGGTTTGTAAAGTAAAATTTAACGGATAAATTTCAAGACTATTTTTAGCTACTTTCGGTATTCCGCAGGGTTCTACTCTTGGGCCTCTTTTGTTCACGATATTCATTAACGACCTTTCTAACATTTTTGATTGCTCCCATCTGTTTTATGCCAATGATTTGAAATTTTTTAGAAAAATTATAGATGAGACTGCTCCTCTTTCTCTGCAAATAATAAACAGCCCTTGTAAATAAACTTAATTTGAATACTGAAAAATGTTTTGTAGATTATCTTTACTAAGAAAACTCGTCCGTTATTTGTCAATTATTATATTGCAAAATTCAACTTAAGGAGAGTAACTCAAATTGCTGACTTAGGCGTTATTTTCGACACCAAATTAACATTCGAAAAACACATTGACTCAATCTGCGCGAAAGCACATACAATTCTTGGATTTATTTTTCGCAGAGGAAGAGAATTTCGTAATTCCGAATGTAAAGGAGATTCACGAAGTTCCTAATTTTTAAAACTGTACCTCATGTAGGAAGTATCCCTTATATTACTAGACTAAAGATATTCAGCATGGCAAGCTTGCTGAATAGGAGGCTAGTGCTGGACGACTTATTGCTTGACAAGCTATTAAATTCTAAAATTGTTACCGTCGTGCTATGCTATATTAATTCCCATATCTCAGGTTCCTTGCTCAGAAATAATCAACATTTTTTACCTGTACAGAGGCGAATAAATTTAGGTTTCGCAAACCCACTATTTAGACTTTAGCGGAGCCATGATGAATTATCCTTTAATCTGGATTGGTTTTCCCTATCTTTGAACCAATATATAGTAAATCTTGCCTCTTCAAATTTGTAAGATGATTGTGTTTGGATTCATTATTTAAATGTTAAGTAAATACTATTTTATTTCAATTTTTTATTATTTCCAAGTGACTGAGATTTTGAAGTTGCTGGTGTTGCCTGTTTATTAATGTCATAATTTAATGGTTTCTTATAAACTTTTAGTATATCTTGAATTTCTCACTTCTTTCCATTACGATTGATGTTATTGTAACTATGATATTATCATAGCATTAATACATTGTATTTATATGTTATTTTAGTGGGTACACGTAATTGGACTTAGTCTTTGTGTAGCCCTTTCATTGGAATAAATAAATAAATAATAAAATAAAATAAAAATAATAATGTTTAAAAAGAGTTTTTCGAAAGAGGAAATTGATTAATTGGAGTATTCGAACAATCTTTAAGCAAGATCTCCCGATGTGGCCGGGCTTCTATTACATACAAAATAAAAAGGATTTATATAGGTTTAGTTAGAATGATAGAAATTGACCCGGTTACAGACATCTTCTTGAGGAAGACACCTTCTTCGATCATAGCTTAGAATGATAGAAACTGACCCGGTTACAGACACCTTAGTATAGTCAGCTTAGTAAGTAACACAATGACAAAACTTTTTTAATTTAACTTTGTGGTTTATTAAAATTAAAACTGCAAACTTATAAAACAGTGGCTCAAAACGACCTCATAATAAATATAATTTGTATCAGCTACTTATTCAAATGATTTTCACCATACTGGTCATTGTCACAGCATAAAACTATAGTTTAGTTCAAACTACTACCACTAAGATTATAAAAGTTTGATCTGTGATAGACTCTGTCCCATATTGAATTACAATTAATGGCATCGGTAACCAAAACCAAAATGATAATATGCTAATTAATTTTTCAGCAGATTTTTCACCAGAGTCTAATTAATAAAACAATAGCAAACATATAGGAACAGGATGAAGTCGAAAAATTCCATAATCAATCCATAATTTGTCGTATACCTCTTCGTTAGATTTTCTTACTCCACCGCCCCCGTCCTATTGCATTTTACGTAATTTTAAACATTAACAAACCAACCCATTAACCTTTAACATGTTAGTTTTAAAGTTGCAAACGTTCGAAAAACTTTAATCAGAGCAACCACTTGTCGAGTGGCAAATGTTTCCGTTTGTTTCTTCGTTGAAATTTCCCTATTTTGTTTTAATGTAATGTTTCACATGCTGCGTGCCTTAAGTCGATTTGTTTCTCTAAATTTTCCACTTTTCATTGCTAGATTAGAATACTCTATTTACCGCCAGGCGAGTAATGAAATGCAGTTGCCTTTCAAAGAGGTTGCTTGGATTATAAAATTTAAATTTGCGAGAAAAGTGATTTGTGATATATTACATCCCAGAGTTTAGTGAGATTTTTTTCTCGGACCACCCGAAAATTTATCTTTCGTTTTTTATTATATCCGAGCAAACACAGATTGTTGTATTTAACTCTGAAGTTTATTTCAGATAGCAAAGAGAAATTAACAGTGTGATGTCCACAATAGTGAATACTACAGAAAGAGATAACAACAATGGCAAATTAATTTTTAAAAGTTTATTGTAAATACTAACTGTTCTTAATTAATGTGCTGTTATGTTTAATTAATTTTATTAACTGGTTCTTATTTATTGGATAAGTAATTTTCTTTATCACGGTGAACTACAAAACATCAGCCAATTGAAATGATTCGGCGTTCTAAAATCTTAAAACAGGCTTTTCAGATTAAAAATTATCAGATGAATTATCTCTCTGTTTCTCCTATGTAATAAAAAATAGGGCAATAAATGGAAACGAATGAGTAATGAACTCAGTTTATTCATCATTATTATTGATATCTTATTTAGCGTTATTAAAGAACCGAAATATTAATTATAAAAATAGATATTGAAATCCGCATTCTGTCTTCTATTAGCCGAAATCATTAAAAATTAAAACAAATAATTGAATTATTTCAACCCAATGAATGTCGTTTTATTCTCTAATATATAAAAATAACAAAAAATTTCGGTTTGTAACTTTCTAAAACCTGCCTCAAAATCATTGTTATCATTTCGGTGACACCAACCAATTAAAAGAATTTTGTCATTTTGATTTTGTTTTTTTGACCCAATGAATGTCGTCTATTCTCGAATAGGGAAATAGGGGTTGGTTGTAACAGGGGCAAGTAGTAACAATCATAAAAACAAATAATCTGATAGAGATATAAAAACGTGCGAAAGAGATAAATGTTCATAGTGAAACAAAGTATTGCATCATTCAATTCAGTTGTGTGTGAACCACCGTTGAACGCATTAATATATAGAGCTGTCAAAACCGTCATGTAAGTAACGACATGTTTTTGTTTTTAATATTTTTGGTTTTTTGTTATTTACATTATAGTTACAATAAAAAGAGGCATACCTAAAAAATCGTGCATATTTCGCCAATCGTTAAATACAGTTTTTGATATCCTAAGCATTTCGAGTTTGTTACAACCTGCCCCTCACACATAAATAATTAAACGTTGTTTTATTCTGTGTATTTACTTTTTAGAATGCGAACATACAAACGGAAAACCGAACGTGGAAACAACTCGAAAGACACCTTCGAAAGAGCTGCGATCGTCCTACAAGAAGACAAACATAGAACAATCCGTGGTGTAGCAAATGATTTCGCATTGTGCCATGTCAAACTTTTTAGATATTTAAAGAAAAGAAAGGATAACATAAATAGTGGCGCAACCATCGAAGTTGGATACAAATCCAATAGGCAGGTATTTAATAGAGAGCAAGAATGTATATTAGTAAATTACCTTATAAAATGCAGCAATATTTATTACGGACTTTCCCATGCCCAAATCATGGAGTGAAAATAAAGAAGCTGGCGTAGACTGGCTTGGGGCTTTCATGAAGCGAAATCCAAACATCTCAACAAGATTACCAGAAGCCACTAGCTTAAGAAGAGCTA
Source organism: Tipula vernalis (assembly GCA_958295665.1). Lineage (NCBI taxonomy): Eukaryota > Metazoa > Arthropoda > Insecta > Diptera > Tipulidae > Tipula > Tipula vernalis. The sequence goes on from OY282560.1 coordinate 169,499,870, forward strand.
CGTCGTTCAACAAATCGAACGTAGATGATTTTTTCGATAAATTATTTTCATTAATGATAAATCATAGTTTTAGACCATCCCGCATTTGGAACTGCGATGAGACAGGTGCTACCACAGTACAAAAACCAAGGAAAATCTAAGCTAAAAAGCTTCAAAATCGGTGGGATCTGTGGCGTCTGCGGAAAGAGGTACCCTTGTTACTGTCTGTGCAGCAGTGAGCGGTTCTGGAAACTGAAATCCCTGCATATTTATATTTCCACGGATTTAATATAAAGACTTGTTAATTCATGATGGACCTTCAGAGTCTGTAGGAGCTGGAAATGCTTCCGGATGGATGACTAACGTCGAATTTATTAAATTTATGGATCACTTTATTAAACACGTAAAGCCATCCAGTTATGATCCAGCACTTTTATTGCTCGACAACCCTATTTCTCATTTGGATATCGGTGTAATCGACAAAGCAAAAGACAATGGAGTGGTGATGTTGTCATTTCCACCGCATTGCTTCCATAAACTGCCGCCCTTGGATGTGGGAGTTTATGGCCCTTTTAAAACGTACTGTGCTAATCAACAGGATGCCTGGCTACGAAATAATCCAGGAAAAACTATGACAATATGTCATATTCCGTCCATAGTTAAAATTGCTCTTCCTATGGCACTGAACCAAGTAAAAGTCATCAGCGGGTTTAAAAAAACTGGTATTGTTCCATTCAACAGAGAAGTGTTCCAAGATTGCGATTTTCTCTTTTCATTCGTCACCGATAGACCAATACATGCTACTGAAAACAGCCATAAGGCTGGGGTGCCATTCGTTACCGATGGGCAACTGAACGTAAATGAAGCAGTTGTTCAATTGGAGAATATACAGTTTGAGGTTTCATTCGCCATCGATTCATTTCTAACTGTAAATGTAGAGTTTGCTAATTACCAAAATGTCGAGCAGACGTTACAAATTTCTCACGAAATGCCTTTATTTAAACAGATTGCTAAAACGGCCAGCTCATTACTACCGGGCCCATCTAATTTAACGCCGATTATTTCTTTTTCTCCAGAAATAATAAGACCTTTCCCGAAAGCCGCGCCACGGATAAAGAAATATACACGAAGGACTGGAAAAACGGCTAATTTAACAAACACTCCTGAAAAAGAAGCACTTGCGAAAGAACAATTTGACAAGTGTCGAAATACTATAATTGTGAAATACATAGAAGATTTAGTTACTATTTACCCCGGACGTTGTTACTTTCAACCCCGAAATCGGGGTTGAAAGTAACTTCCGCAAAATTTTGTTAATCCACAATTTCGCCCAGTTCCTAGTGGAATATTGTCTATATTTATATAACATTTTGCAGCCTAGATATCACTTATTTCAGTTAATTATTTGTCATTGCATAATTTTCAACAGACAAAACGTTAGAATTTGTATTCTCAAAATTGTTACAATCAACCCGTATCTCCCTATATAAGAATAACAAAAAAAATTCCGTTTCCAACATTTTAAACCCCGTCTTAAAGAATGATGATTCCGTTTGATATGTAAAGTGGAAAATGGCGTCGTAATAATTAAGGTGACACCAACCAATTAAAAGCTACCAAAATTGGTCGTGTGAATTTTTTTCATTTTTATTTTGATTTGTTTGATCCAATGAATATCGTTTATTCTCGAAACATAACAATAACAAAAAATAACAAAAAAAAATCCTTTATCAACTTTCTAAATCACGCCTTAAAGAATGATGATTCCTATTGGTAAGTAAAATATCATAATGCAAAATCATTTCCGTGACACCAACCAATAAAAGCTACCAAATGAGGTCGTGTGAAGTTTTTCATTTGATTTTGATTTTGTTAACCCAATGTTCGAATGTCGTCGAATGAATGTCGTTTATTCTCGAATACATAACAATAACAAAAAATAACAAAAAAATATTCCGTTTTCAACATTTCAAATCCAGCCTTAAAGAATGATGATTCCAATTGGTATGTGAAATATCATAATGCAAAATGACTTTGTAATTATTTCGGTGACACCAACCAATCTCCAACCCACCAAGCTTCTAAATGTTATGTGAATTTTTGTCATTTTGATTTTGATTTTTTTGACCCAAAGAATGTTGTTTATTCTCGAATACATAACAATAACTAAAAAACGTCATTGTCAACTTTGTAAATCCCCCCTTAAAAAATGATGATTCCTATTGGTATGTGAAATAACATAATGCAAAATGTCGTTGTAACAATTTTGGACACCAACCATTTTAAAGCTACCAAATGTGGTCGTAAGAAATTTTTTCAGTTTAAGTTTGTTGTTTTTTGTTCAATGAATGTCGTTTATTCTCGAATACATAACAATAACAAAAAAAAAATCCGTTTTCAATTCTAAGATCTGCCTTAAAGAATGATGGTTCTTATTGGTATGTAAAATATTATAATGCAAAATGGCATGGTAATCATTTCGGTGACACCAACCAATTAAAAGCTTCGAATTGTGGTCGTGTAAAAATTTGTCCTTTTCATTTCGATTTTTTTGACTCAATGAATGTCGATTAGTATCGAATACATAACATTAAAAAAAAAATAACAAAAAAAATTCCGTTTTCAACATTTTAAATCTCGCCTTAAAGAATAATGATTCCCAATTGGTATGTGAAATATCATAATGCAAAATGGCTTGGTAATCATTTCGGTGACACCAACAAATTTAAAGCTACCAAATGTGGTCGAATGAATTATTCATTTTGATTTTGATTTTTTTGACCCAACGAATGTCGTTTATTCTAGAATACATACTCGTTGCAATAACAAAAAATTACAAAACAATTTCCGTTTTCAACTTTCTAAAACCCCCTTAAACAATGATGATTCTTATTGGTATGTATGTAAAATATTATAATGCAAAATGGCATCGTTATCATTTCGGTGACACCAACCAATTAAAAGTTTCCAAATGTGGTCTTGTAAAATGTTGTCCTTTTCATTTTGATTTTTTACCCAATGAATGTCGATTAGTCTCGACTACGTAACAATAACAAAAAATAACAAAAATAATTCCGTTTTCAACATTTTAATTCCCGCCTTAAAAATGATGATGCCTATGCCGCCGTATTCAATTCGGTGACACCAACCAATAAAAATCTTCCAAATGTTATGTGAATTTTTGTCATTTTAATTTTGATTTTTTTGACCCAATGAATGTCGTTTATTCTCGAATACGTAACAATAACAAAAAAACTTCCGTTTTCAACTTTCTAAATCCCCCCTTTAAAAAATGATGATTCCTATTGGAATGTATAATATTATAATGCAAAATAGCGTCAGAATCATTTCGGTGACACCAACCAATAAAATCTACCAAACATGGTCGTGTGAATTTTTTTCATTTTAATTTTGTTGTTTTTTAACCCAATGAATGTCGTTTAGTCTCGAATACATAACAATAACAAAAAAAAATTTCGTCGAACTTTATTGCTTCAACTTAATAACATTTTTTGAAAAAACGAGCAACGACGAAGGGTTAACAATCAAGGCGTTAATTTACATTCCGCTATTTTTTTAATATCGGTAGTGATCGTATAACTACTGTGTGCAAAAAGTTTTATTTGACAACTTTAACCCTACATAATAAAAAAATCATGTTATAGGAAGTGTATCGGAAAGCGTTAGAGGCAAGAAAAAAACCAAACAGGTGTCAGATAATTTGCGAAGTAAGGTACTGGATCATATAGCATCATTTCCTGAAAGAGAATCACACTATTGCCGATTGAAGACTAACAAACCGTATTTAGAAAGTACCCTAAATATTACTAAAATGTACGATCTTTACGTTGCACTTTGTAAAGAAGCCAACATATCACACGTGAAGTAAAGCTTTTACCGGTATATATTCAACAGAGAATTCAACATAGATTTCCATAAACGCAAATCGGACCGTTGCGGTGTTTGTGAACTGTATAAAACTAATAAAGATCAGTTGAAAGAGGGCCAGTATGAAGAACATATTTCGTTAAAGCAAGCAATGAGGACATTAAAAGAGAATGACAAGAAAGTAATATTCATTACTGTGTTTCGACTTTGAAAACGTAATCACCTGCCCCAAATCGGAAATAGGCGAGATATTTTATCATTCAATGTTGAATTATTACAATTTGACGGCTCATCTTTCAACCTCAAAAAGCGTGTATGGTGTGGTTTGGAGTGAGTATACGGGAGGTCGAGCTGGAAACGATATTGCATCTGCCTTAATAAAAATTTAAGAAAGAATTTTTGAAAATAAAGACTTTAACGAACACATTACGTGGAGCGATTCGTGTGTTCCACAGAACAAAAATTCTCATATGACCTATGCTAATAAATGGTTTTTAGCTCAACATCCAAATATTGAATCAATCGAAATGTGTTACTCTCTTCCCGAAATGAAATTAATAACAAAAAATAAATATTGTAATACTTCACGAGTATTCAAATATAAAATTTTTTGTATCGAATTAATCTAATAAGATTCTATTGTATAAAATTACCATTTTCGCGGGAAAACAACTTGCTGCATTTGAAATTGTAATCTCAAGTTCGAATTTAATTTTTATGTTTTCTTTAAACTATCGAATTAAGAAAACCGTGGAAATATCCAAAAATATTACAAATTAAAATTGATCTGTACAAAATTCAAAGTTATCGAAAGATTTTTTGTAGATTTTTCTACTACCAATCTTCGATGAAATCAACTAATTTGAAAGTTATCTCGTTTACCAATTTTATAATATATTCAAAAAGAAGAAATTGAAAATTCTGAAGCCAAATTTAACAAACCTAGGTAGATTTGAAATTTCATATTTAATTAAAATAACTTTCTTAAATTACAAAATTCCTAAATTTTAAATAGCCATAATTTTATAAATTTTTATATTCCCAAATTCCTAACTTCTACTTAAATTTTAACTTCTAAACTTCCGCAGATTTAAATCAGATTCAATCATTTAATCAATTTCTTGGTTTCAACTTCTGGTTAATACTTGAAATGAAATTTTAGATTCGAATTTTTGTTTTAGGTACATAAAAAGTTGAAAACTTTTATAAATTTTGTTTTAAAAATTTTGGTTCGTCCATAATAGACCAACCGTCCGCCAATTGTATAAATCCAGTCTCGTTATGATGATGTACTTTTATATTTCACCCTTTTTAAATTTCAACCTGGAGATAAAGGGTCTTACCTGACTTGCACGGACACTAATATTTTGCGATTTATGTATTACTTAGATAAGTGGTCTTCCATCGTTAATAACAATAATAATATGTTTTTAAGAAACCTTTGGTGGTACGAACTTTGTCGATAATCTGGCTCCATCGATTTCGATAATGAACCAGATCTGTTTTATTATTCTAAACGATCGTCGATCGATTATCGTCGAAATTCGTGATAGATTCTTGAAAATGTGACATTTCATACCGGATTGATTGTTGCATTGCTACCTCGTGGTCCTGTTTGAAATGTTCCTTCTCTCAAATATTACTGAAGAGTTGTAAATATTAAATATTTGAAATTCGTAATTATCGTCCATTCATATTATACATTATAAAATGATACATATCTCCCCAACTGCTAATAATTTAAACGTCCACTTTGTACCACACATAAAGGACCAACAAAGAATATTTGCAAGCAATAACTCATTCCGTGAAATTATAACAACTTTCAGCAACAAAACAATTTTTATTTTTTTTGTTAATGTTCTCTTTGAAATAAATTTTCACCACCTACAATCTAAATGGGAAAATTATATTTGTCACTACGATCCATAATAGAAAATTTGTTTTTATTTTATTGCTCCGCACACAGACAAAAAATTAATTATTAACGACTCGACATGTTTAGGCTACATGCGGGCAACGGTTTGGGTGAGTTTTCTCGCGTATTTAGGTAACAAATTTTCTTTTGGAGTCTGTGTACTAATAACTGTAAAATACTTAAACCGTAAGAAGAAGAAATTGAATAATTGATGTTTATTTTTGTAATTTACACGTAATAATAAATAATACAAATGTAGTGTAAAGTGGCGACATAAAAATACTATTTATGTATATATATGGCAGCACACGCAGATCGAAAGATGCAAGGGTGTAAGCCGGTCTTGTTGTCTCTTTATGAATTATTTTCTTTAAATTGTATTACAAATTATTATTTTTGTATGCCAAGTAGTAGGTGTTCTTTGTGTACATACATATCTACGAATATGTTAATAAACTCTAGAATGCTTGTTTCCAGTTTGTCATACGATCCATTCTCGTGATTAATCTATATGGATTAATAAGGGTGATTATAGAATTATTTGCATCGATAGCGATTATACGACAAAATTTTTATTTTTTTTTATTTTTTCGTGTATTTTATAATATTTAGATACTACTCCACGCGCGCAATTTTATTCATGAAGTAAACACATAGTACAGCAATGTGATAATACATTTGATAAGAGAACCGCATGTGTTATAAAAATAAAAAAACCGAATTCTAATCTTTTCTAAATTTAAAAATTGAATTTGCCATACAAATGAATTATAATTATAATTATAAGTGTGTGATTCATTGTGTACAAGTAGCTTAAATGATTTGGCGAAAATTTATTGTGGCAAAACAATAGGCTCAAAATAGAAGAGATTTTATGGAAGTATAATCGAATTTATATGAGGATAATTTAAAAGGGGTCATGAAACCCCTCTTTTTAAAATCGGTTGCGGCAACAAAATTTTTACTTTCATGTAATCATTTGAAGATATGATCATGCGCGTCCCGCCCCACATGGTCTGACGTCATCAGTGATAACCAAACAGTTCTTATGTTTTTAATTAAATTAATTAATGTGCTGACTTTTAAATGGTTCAAAAGAAACTTATAAAATTGTAAAACGTATCAAAATAAGACTTGGACGAATTAACGGTTAAATTAATCAGACGCACTTAGTACTTACAGGAGGATATTATGAAATGCGAAGGGTTATACGAACATTTTGAAAATTACCATGAAAAAAGGTAAAGTGTGGGTTCATTGAATTTACAACTGGGGTATTTAAATTATCATTTAGATTAATCAAAGATCTTTAATAAATTTAGCTGTATCATACTCTGGAAGGGGCGAAACTGTGTCCTTAAGACGCTCTAGGAAGCAGAAGCATAATGATGGCCATTGAGCTTCCCAACATATTGCCACCGGTGTGAAGTATTTCACACAAAGTGTAGCTACACAAATTAACGAAAAGTGTAAGTGTACTGAAAAAGTGTAGGCCTCCCATAAAAAGTGTAAATAAGAAGTAGAACCAGGTATGGGGCGATATTACCATAAAGTAAACAGGTCAAGCTATCCGAATCAATTTTTCTTATTAAAATAAAAAGGGTTGAGTATTTTCGACGCTATTTTGAAAATTGTGAAAATCAAATAAACTGTCTAAACCTGATGCTACACTATGACCATTTACAAAAATCTCAGAGATGTTACCAGGTGTGGGCTTATATTTCCATAAAGTCGACAGGTCAAGATATCCGAAACAATTTTTCTTATTAAAATAAAAAGGGTTGGGTATGTTCGACAATATTTTGAAAATTGTGAAAATCAAATAAACTGTCGAAATTGAATTTACCTTGAAATGTTAAGAAATAATCTAGCAATCAAAATGAAAATTGTCACAGCAATTACAGGTTTCGAAACCTATTGATTAAGGTATCAACCATCGTAATCGGACCATTTTAGATTTTGCCGCCCAAAAACTTGTGGGCTATATAGCACAGTTAATTTTCAATAAAATTTCATTTTAAAAGAAATGTTTAGAAATAATCGAGCAATCAAAATGAAAATTGTCACAGCAATTACAGGTCCCGAAACCTATTGATAGAGGCATCAACCATAGTAATCGGACCATTTTAGATTTTTGCCGCCCAAAAACTTGTGGGCTATATAGCACAGTTAATTTTCAATAAAATTTCATTTTAAAAGAAATGTTTAGAAATAATCGAGCAATCAAAATGAAAATTGTCACAGCAATTACAGGTCCCGAAACCTATTGATAGAGGTATCAACCATCGTAATCGGACCGTTTTAGATTTTTGCCGCCCAAAAACTTGTGGGCTATAGCACAGTTAATTTTCAATAAAATTGAATTTTATAAGAAATGTTTAGAAATAATCGAGCAATCAAAATGAAAATTGTCACAGCAATTACAGGTCGCGAAACCTATTGATAGAGGTATCAACCATCGTAATCGGACCATTTTAGATTTTTGCCGCGCAAAAACTTGTGGGCTATAGCACAGTTAATTTTCAATCAAATTGAATTTTCTAAGAAATGTTTAGAAATAATCGAGCAATCAAAATGAAAATTCTCACAGCAATTACAGGTCCCGAAACCTATTGATAGAGGTATCAACCATCGTAATCGGACCATTTTAGATTTTTGTCGCACAAAAACTTGTGGGCTATATATAACACAGTTAATTTTCAATAAAATTGAATTTTCTAAGAAATGTTTAGAAATAATCGAGCAATCACAATGAAAATTCTCACAGCAATTACAGGTCCCAAAACCTATTGATAGAGGTATCAACCATCGCAATCGGACCATTTTAGATTTTTGCCGCCCAAAATCTTGTGGGCTATAACACAGTTAATTTTCAATAAAATTGAATTTTCTAAGAAATGTTTAGAAATAATCGAGCAATCAAAATGAAAATTTTCACAGCAATTACAGGTCGCGAAACCTATTGATAGAGGTATCAACCATCGTAATCGGACCATTTTAGATTTTTTCCGCCCAAAAACTTGTGGGCTATAGCACAGTTAATTTTCAATAAAATTAAATTTTCTAAGAAATGTTTAGAAATTATCGAGCAATCAAAATGAAAATTCTCACAGCAATTACAGGTCCCGAAACCTATTGATAGAGGTATCAACCATCGTAATCGGACCATTTTAGATTTTTGCCGCCCAAAAATTTCTGGGCTATAGCACAGTTAATTTTCAATAAAATTGAATTTTCTAAGAAATGTTTAGAAATAATCTGGCGATCAAAATAAAAATTGTCACAGCAATTACAGGTCCCGAAACCTATTGATAGAGGTATCAACTATCGTAATCGGACCATTTTATATTTTTGCCGCTTAAAAACTTGTGGGCTATAGCACAGTTAATTTTCAATAAAATTGAATTTTCTAAGAAATGTTTAGAAATAATCGAGCAATCAAAATGAAAATTCTCACAGCAATTACAGGTCCCGAAACCTATTGATAGAGGTATCAACTTTCGTAATCGGATCATTTTAGATTTTTGCCGCTTAAAAACTTGTGGGCTGTAACACAGTTAATTTTCAATAAAATTGAATATTCTAAGAAATGTTTAGAAATAATCGAGCAATCAAAATGAAAATTGTCACAGCAATTACAGGTCCCGAAACCTATTGATAGAGGTATCAACCATCGTAATCGGATCATTTTAGATTTTTGCCGCTCAAAAACTTGTGGGCTATAGCACAGTTAATTTTCAATAAAATTGAATTTTCTAAGAAATGTTGAGAAATAATAAAGCAATCAAAATGAAAATTGTCACAGCAATTACAGGTCCCGAAACCTATTGATAGAGGTATCAACCATAGTAATCGGACCATTTTAGATTTTTGCCGCCCAAAAACTTGTGGGCTATAGCACAGTTAATTTTCAATAAAATTAAATTTTCTAAGAAATGTTTAGAAATAATCGAGCAATCAAAATGAAAATTCTCACAGCAATTACAGGTCCCGAAACCTATTGATAGAGGTATCAACCATCGTAATCGGACCATTTTAGATTTTTGTCGCCCAAAAACTTGTGGGCTATAGCACAGTTAATTTTCAATAAAATTGAATTTTATAAGAAATGTTTAGAAATAATCGAGCAATCAAAATGAAAATTGTCACAGCAATTACAGGCCCCGAAATCTATTGATAGAGGTATCAACCATCGTAATCGGACCATTTTAGATTTTTGCCGCCCAAAAACTTGTGAGCTGTAGCACAGTTATTTTTAATAAAATTGAATTTTCTAAGAAATGTTGAGAAATAATCCAGCAATCAAAATGAAAATTGTCACAACAATTACAGGCCCCGAAACCTATTGAAAGCGTTATCAACCATCGTAATCGGACCATTTTAGATTTTTGCCGCACAAAAACTTGTGGGCTATATTTAGCACAGTTAATTTTCAATAAAATTGAATTTTCTAAGAAATGTTTAGAAATAATCGAGCAATCAAAATCAAAATTGTCACAGCAATTACAGGCCCCGAAACCTATTGAAAGCGGTATCAACCATCGTAATCGGACCATTTTAGATTTTTGCTGCCCAAAAACTTGTGGGCTAATTAACTAAATTGAATTTTCTAAGAAATGTTTAGAAATAATCGAGCAATCAAAATTAAAATTTTTACAGCAATTACAGGTCCCGAAACCTATTGATAGAGGTATCAACCTTCGTAATCGGACCATTTTAGATTTTTGCCGCCCAAAAACTTGTGGGCTATAAGAACAGTTCAATAAAATTGAATTTTATAAAAAATGTTTAGAAATAATCGAGCAATCAAACTGAAAATTGTCACGGCAATAACAGGTCCCGAAACCTATTGATAGAAGTATCAACCATCGTAATCGGACCATTTTAGATTTTTGCCGCCGAAAAACTTGTGGGCTCGAGCAATCAAAATGAAAATTGTCACAGCAATAACAGGTGCCGAAACCTATTGATATAGGTATCAACCATCGTAATCGGACCATTTTAGATTTTTGCCGCCCAAAAACTTGTGGGCTATAAGAACAGTTCAATAAAATTGAATTTTATAAAAAACGTTTAGAAATAATCGAGCAATCAAAATGAAATTGTCACAGCAATTATAGGTTCTGAAACCTATTGATAGAGGTTCGACAGTTTATTTGATTTTCACAATTTTCAAAATAGCGTCGAACATACTAAACCTTTTTTATTTTAATAAGAAAAATTGCTTCGGATAGCTTGACCTGTCCACTTTATGGGATATCGCGCCATACCTGGTTTTTCTTCTTATTTACACTTTTTATGTAGGCCTACACTTTTTCGGTACACTAACATTTTTCGTTAATTTGTGTAGCTACACTTTGTGTGAAATACTATATTTCACATCGGTCATATTGCCAGCCACGAAACAGATGTGGGACACATTCCATCCATGCCAAAGTCAAAAAAAGAGATTCTGAACAGGCCGGGATTAACCTTATTTATGGCTGTTTGGTAGAGTAAAATTGACCAAAAAACCAATGGCAGACTTTCCATGGAAAAACAGCCCTGATTATAAGCATAGCAAGTCATTTTTATAAGTTGATTATCATAGACAACAGATTCCCCCGTTCATTTCAATCTAAATTGTCCCGAAATTCTTCGTGGATAGGAGATCATATTAGTTCAACAGAGAAGTACAAAATGGTTGTACTTTTGCCTTACCTTGATCACACTAATAGTTGCAGCAATTTCGTCAGATAAAATGTTTCAGATACAGAAATTTTGAAAATGTTTATATTTTAGTTTTTAGAAATTAAAACTCAAGTCTAATTGAAAATTTCGTCAAGTAAGTTTTTGTTTTCATTAAATGTGTGGCCTGATACCTTTTTTCTTTTTGATTAAATTTCCGGCTGAAATAAGTTGATGCACCTGCAATTCTAAATTTTAAACTACAATTGGAGTATTTCTATAGGTTTTCAATAGGTCACCACTAGTATTGCAGTACAATTTTCTTTTCAGCCTTTTTAATATTTTGGTTGGTTTTACGAGGATTAGCTCTTCCAAATTTTATAGTTGGCTCACTTTTTTATAAAAAACACGGCTAAAATTTTGATTATAGTTTTGTCATAGTCTAACAAAACAACGACGCAACTGCAGATGCAGTGGTGATTTCCATATAAGAATCAGAAAAAGTTTCGGACGAGGCAAATGTTTTATTGAATGTGTATCAAAATAGAGGCGATCATATTGAAGATAGTATAGATGAAATTGAAGAGTTATGGATATGGAAGCTGCCAAACTACTGGAAATTCACCAAGGGTTCGATGGTTTTTTTGGTGATGAAACGCAAAAGATTTTAGTTGACCCAGATTTTAATTCATCAGACTTTGACTTTTACAGTCTGAAAATCTTGACCGCGAATGTGTTAAGAATTGTTTCGGTGATCAGGCTAAAGAGAGAGCCTAAAATGTTAGTAGGTGATCATAAAGTTGGATTATTGAGTGTTACATCTAAATAGCTATTTGTGTGCCAAGTGGTGGCAAGTATTATGTGAATTTTAAGGTAAAGTTTGGAATCCTATGCAAAACCAAGAGCTAAAATTCCACAGAGAACTTTTGCCCATTTATTTTATACTATATTTTATATTTTATATTTTATATTTTATATTTTATATTTTATATTTTATATTTTATATTTTATACATTATACTTTATATTTTATATTTTATATTTTATATTTTATATTTTATATTTTATATTTTATATTTTATATTTTATATTTTATATTTTATATTTTATATTTTATATTTTATATTTTATATTTTATATTTTATATTTTATATTTTATATATTATATATTATATTTTATATTTTATATTTTATATTTTATATTTTATATTTTATATTTTATATTTTATATATTATATTTTATATTTTATATATTATATTTTATATTTTATATTTTATATTTTATATTTTATATTTTATATTTTATATTTTATATTTTATTTTTTATATTTTATATTTTATATTTTATATATTATATTTTATATTTTATATTTTATATTTTATATTTTATATTTTATATTTTATATTTTATATTTTATATTTTATATTTTATATTTTATATTTTATATTTTATATTTTATATTTTATATTTTATATTTTATATTTTATATTTTATATTTTATATTTTATATTTTATATTTTATATTTTATATTTTATATTTTATATTTTATATTTTATATTTTATATTTTATATTTTATATTTTATATTTTATATTTTATATTTTATATTTTATATTTTATATTTTATATTTTATATTTTATATTTTATATTTTATATTTTATATTTTATATTTTATATTTTATATTTTATATTTTATATTTTATATTTTATATTTTATATTTTATATTTTATATTTTATATTTTATATTTTATATTTTATATTTTATATTTTATATTTTATATTTTATATTTTATATTTTATATTTTATATTTTATATTTTATATTTTATATTTTATATTTTATATTTTATATTTTATATTTTATATTTTATATTTTATATTTTATATTTTATATTTTATATTTTATATTTTATATTTTATATTTTATATTTTATATTTTATATTTTATATTTTATATTTTATATTTTATATTTTATATTTTATATTTTATATTTTATATTTTATATTTTATATTTTATATTTTATATTTTATATTTTATATTTTATATTTTATATTTTATATTTTATATTTTATATTTTATATTTTATATTTTATATTTTATATTTTATATTTTATATTTTATATTTTATATTTTATATTTTATATTTTATATTTTATATTTATATTTTATATTTTATATTTTATATTTTATATTTTATATTTTATATTTTATATTTTATATTTTATATTTTATATTTTATATTTTATATTTTATATTTTATATTTTATATTTTATATTTTATATTTTATATTTTATATTTTATATTTTATATTTTATATTTTATATTTTATATTTTATATTTTATATTTTATATTTTATATTTTATATTTTATATTTTATATTTTATATTTTATATTTTATATTTTATATTTTATATTTTATATTTTATATTTTATATTTTATATTTTATATTTTATATTTTATATTTTATATTTTATATTTTATATTTTATATTTTATATTTTATATTTTATATTTTATATTTTATATTTTATATTTTATATTTTATATTTTATATTTTATATTTTATATTTTATATTTTATATTTTATATTTTATATTTTATATTTTATATTTTATATTTTATATTTTATATTTTATATTTTATATTTTATATTTTATATTTTATATTTTATATTTTATATTTTATATTTTATATTTTATATTTTATATTTTATATTTTATATTTTATATTTTATATTTTATATTTTATATTTTATATTTTATATTTTATATTTTATATTTTATATTTTATATTTTATATTTTATATTTTATATTTTATATTTTATATTTTATATTTTATATTTTATATTTTATATTTTATATTTTATATTTTATATTTTATATTTTATATTTTATATTTTATATTTTATATTTTATATTTTATATTTTATATTTTATATTTTATATTTTATATTTTATATTTTATATTTTATATTTTATATTTTATATTTTATATTTTATATTTTATATTTTATATTTTATATTTTATATTTTATATTTTATATTTTATATTTTATATTTTATATTTTATATTTTATATTTTATATTTTATATTTTATATTTTATATTTTATATTTTATATTTTATATTTTATATTTTATATTTTATATTTTATATTTTATATTTTATATTTTATATTTTATATTTTATATTTTATATTTTATATTTTATATTTTATATTTTATATTTTATATTTTATATTTTATATTTTATATTTTATATTTTATATTTTATATTTTATATTTTATATTTTATATTTTATATTTTATATTTTATATTTTATATTTTATATTTTATTTATTTTATATTTTATATTTTATATTTTATATTTTATATTTTATATTTTATATTTTATATTTTATATTTTATATTTTATATTTTATATTTTATATTTTATATTTTATATTTTATATTTTATATTTTATATTTTATATTTTATATTTTATATTTTATATTTTATATTTTATATTTTATATTTTATATTTTATATTTTATATTTTATATTTTATATTTTATATTTTATATTTTATATTTTATATTTTATATTTTATATTTTATATTTTATATTTTATATTTTATATTTTATATTTTATATTTTATATTTTATATTTTATATTTTATATTTTATATTTTATATTTTATATTTTATATTTTATATTTTATATTTTATATTTTATATTTTATATTTTATATTTTATATTTTATATTTTATATTTTATATTTTATATTTTATATTTTATATTTTATATTTTATATTTTATATTTTATATTTTATATTTTATATTTTATATTTTATATTTTATATTTTATATTTTATATTTTATATTTTATATTTTATATTTTATATTTTATATTTTATATTTTATATTTTATATTTTATATTTTATATTTTATATTTTATATTTTATATTTTATATTTTATATTTTATATTTTATATTTTATATTTTATATTTTATATTTTATATTTTATATTTTATATTTTATATTTTATATTTATATTTTATATTTTATATTTTATATTTTATATTTTATATTTTATATTTTATATTTTATATTTTATATTTTATATTTTATATTTTATATTTTATATTTTATATTTTATATTTTATATTTTATATTTTATATTTTATATTTTATATTTTATATTTTATATTTTATATTTTATATTTTATATTTTATATTTTATATTTTATATTTTATATTTTATATTTTATATTTTATATTTATATTTTATATTTTATATTTTATATTTTATATTTTATATTTTATATTTTATATTTTATATTTTATATTTTATATTTTATATTTTATATTTTATATTTTATATTTTATATTTTATATTTTATATTTTATATTTTATATTTTATATTTTATATTTTATATTTTATATTTTATATTTTATATTTTATATTTTATATTTTATATTTTATATTTTATATTTTATATTTTATATTTTATATTTTATATTTTATATTTTATATTTTATATTTTATATTTTATATTTTATATTTTATATTTTATATTTTATATTTTATATTTTATATTTTATATTTTATATTTTATATTTTATATTTTATATTTTATATTTTATATTTTATATTTTATATTTTATATTTTATATTTTATATTTTATATTTTATATTTTATATTTTATATTTTATATTTTATATTTTATATTTTATATTTTATATTTTATATTTTATATTTTATATTTTATATTTTATATTTTATATTTTATATTTTATATTTTATATTTTATATTTTATATTTTATATTTTATATTTTATATTTTATATTTTATATTTTATATTTTATATTTTATATTTTATATTTTATATTTTATATTTTATATTTTATATTTTATATTTTATATTTTATATTTTATATTTTATATTTTATATTTTATATTTTATATTTTATATTTTATATTTTATATTTTATATTTTATATTTTATATTTTATATTTTATATTTTATATTTTATATTTTATATTTTATATTTTATATTTTATATTTTATATTTTATATTTTATATTTTATATTTTATATTTTATATTTTATATTTTATATTTTATATTTTATATTTTATATTTTATATTTTATATTTTATATTTTATATTTTATATTTTATATTTTATATTTTATATTTTATATTTTATATTTTATATTTTATATTTTATATTTTATATTTTATATTTTATAACGTGTCATGAAAGTAATTGAATCAAATTCCCAATTCAACGTCATCTATCCTGACTAAAGTAAAACATTGACGGTTAATTAAATGAAGGGGTTCAATCTTGCAGTATTGTGCGCACGCGGTTTCCTATCTGAGCTTATTAATGAATATTCGGCTGTGCCACAAGGCTCACTTCCTGGACCGCCAATTTTCATTTAACTTTAAAACATTTCCAGAAATATTGTATTTGCGCGTTGTCTTGTATATGCTTTTGATCTAAAAAATGTTGCAGAATGATCTTAATACAATTTGGTGTATATCACATATGATTATAATGCTAAATTAGTACGTGTACAGGAAATGAAGAATCTTGCCATCATTTTTACACCATCATTAGCATTTAATCGAAATATTGATTCCTTCGTGGCAAAAGCTACCTCTATACTTAGGATTTGAATTTTTCTGTTCCTCTATTAATCTGTATAGTTCGTTTTCAACTCCAATATGCTTCATGGTTGAGAAAACATGAGGGACCCTTTTATGCCGATAGCCGTAAATCATTTAAAATTTAGCCACTTGTGATTTGTCGTCAGCATGCTGGTGCTATTTTCATTTCTGCGCTACTTAATGTTAAAATCTGGTGTTCATTCTTGTTAATAAATTTTGGGTTGTTTACATTTATAAGAAATTTAAGATCCCGCCCTGCTTTCAAACCTCAGTTTCACAGGAATAGTTATGAAAAGCGTTGTCTTCTTTAAATTGCCTTTGAATTTGATATCTAAGGGATGATTTTTAATAGCCACTTTATTCTTGATTTTGAATTTTCAAATTATTCTATTTTGTTATTACCTAAACTGACCACCTCCACAAAGCGAGATCAATTTTTGGGTCTCTTAAGTGGTTACTTTAGAGAAGTTTCACTGTCTTCGAATTTTGGTAATTTAAACCTAACTATTATTTACAACAGAAATCAAAAATATTCGATCAATTTTTTTTAATTTGTGGAAATTTGTGTTATGATGTCAAATAAAAGACACACATGCCTTTTCGGTAAAGACAATGAGTTTAATATACAAATATATATTGCAATCAGGTGCTTTAATATTATTATTCATCAAATAACCTTCACATGGTTTGACACATCTAAAACAATAATGAATAATATTTCGCTAAAATTTCCTTTCAAGTTTTAGTTAATAAATAATTACCAATTTTAAATCCAGATGAAAAAACAAAGACAGTCTCTATTTATTATATAAATTAACCGCCTGATGTATATACACATGTAATACTTATACATAGTATAGTAAAAATGTAAATAGTCGGCTCTTCTGTACATATTTATTGTTATCTCAATGTGTATAAGAAAATCAATATTTTAACTTCCAACCGCATATAAATGTAGTAAAGCACTTGTGAGATAGACAAACATCCTTTCGATGTGTTTACGCGTCGAGTCGAGTGTGCACGAGTATACACACAAGAACAACAACAAACTGATAAATGTAACATATAAATATTTAGAAGAAACCCAATATAAGTTAACGATACGTAATTGGTATTCCCTGCGTATGTAAATTATTCATGCATAGTATATAAGCGGTATTACCCACGCTTAATATAAAAATAATAAATTAATGCCATCGTAAGATTTACTTGTAAATAAAGCGATCTTAAAAGTGTGTACCTTTAACCAACCACCACCTACACAGCAAAAGTGAACATCTACATAAAAATGAAAAATGACAACCGCAAGATTGTTAGCAAGATTGAGTTTAAAACTAAATTTTGCAATTTAGTCTTAATTTATAATAGACCAAGCGAGATTAGTAACAAAAGTACTAAATCTCTTGTTTCATATCAGATCAATTGTTAAATCGATTTAGATCAATGTCTAGATATGACTAAATTTTTCGGTTTTTTTAAGTATAAGATCTACATAAAGACGGGAAATTCAGACTTAATTTTTAGCTTAAACTTTAGTCATACGCTAAATTAAACCCAATCTTGATTATTTGCTTAATTTTGGTGTTGAATTTTGATGCTACTTCAATCCTAGACAGATTAAGTTATTTGGGTGATTTAATTCTACAGTTGCAACTTATATAAATTCTAAATTTAGATCGAAAATTGTGATTGAAAATTAATTTTTTGGAACTTAAATTTGGGTTTGTTCTACTACCGTTTATTCTACTAACAAAAAGCCTTGATTTGCATGGAAGGTTACCAAAGAAAATGGCAAAAAAATTTCAATTTGGTTGGAGGAATTGTTTTGGGTTTGGTCAGATTAATTTTAGTCTAGAGTTTACAATTAAATTAAGTCTTCATTTAGATCAAAATTAAAATTAACGGTTTGGCTGGAGTTGAGGTTTAAGGTTTGATTTAAGTATAGTGTACTTTTAGAATAGATATTTCAGATTTTTGATGCAGAACTACTTTTAGAGTAAAGGACAACCTTTAAAAGAAACCATTTTTTCAGCAAACATTTGACAACGCAACAAGAAAAAACCTAATAACCTTGGGCATAAGTCTATTTTGACCAAGCCTCCAAAAGTTTTGTTACGTAATGAGCTGCAATTTTAATTTGGTTAAATCTTGCGCTAGTAGTATCTGTCCAGTTAGACAACACAGTCTCCCAAGGTTATAAATAAACGTTTGATTCAAAGGATTTTGTTTCTTTTTTTTCGGTAGTTTCTCTCGAGGAAACAATCGGTATAGTTTTTATAGGTAGTATAAAGGTGCCCTGATCTGTAGGTACACCTTTAAATAAATATTTAAATAAATAATACAAAATAAATAAATAATTTAATAAATTTATTAAAAAATTGTTTCATACTTTAATAAAAAATGTAAATGTTTTAATTATTTTATGGGACCGATTTCACGACGAACAATTATTTAATAGCAATAATTCTACTTACAAATAAATTATTCCAACGTGTTGTTACTACAGTTGGGGAAGATGATGATGGCAAACATTGAAGAAAGTTCTTGTGAACCTGTTTACAATAAATTCTCTTTAGAATAAGTTAAAAAAAATGCAATACCGTCATTACCGAAATTCCGGTTGTTTATTTTTTTATGTAAGCCTATAACGAATTGACAAACCAAAGCTTGAAAAGTGAGAGATAAATAAGTTTATCTTAGTTTCCTTTTGTGGGAACCATTAGTTCATTATAGGTTAGATCAAATATAGCTAATGTCAATGGGTGAATTTTAGGCAGATTAGCAAATAGCTTATTAAGAGTAATAAGGGGTTTTATTGAGAAAATAAACTATAGAATAAGCTTAACTTATTAAGCACCTGTGACGGAATAATTGGTGATGATACTATATTAAAGGTTGAGACTGTAATTGATAGAAAAGTAAATATTGTCACCTTCTCATCACCCATCAAAATTTCATTGAAATGAAAAATTTCACACCAATTGAACAATATTTATATTAGGGATCACCATTTAGACGAAAAATTTAGAATTCAACTAAGAAAAGTAATCAATAATTTTCTACAACTTTTCGGCCCCGTTGAAAGTAAACAAATTATCGGCACAAACGTACGAGCGGAAATTAAAACGAAAATGTATTCATTCATCATGAGAACAGGGCGAACAGAGCTTCAAAAGATGACATTGTAAGATCTTCAAAAAGCCCTTACAATTCACCAATATGGGTTGTATAGAAGAAAATGGATGCGTCAGGGCACCAATAATTAATACCGAACGTTACAAATATAATCGCATAAGTGTTGGTAATTCCAAATATTTTACCACGATAGACTTAACGTCATAATTCCAAGGTGAAATTGGAAAAAAAGCATTTTATACAATGAACGGAAAATATGAAATCTCAAGGTTACAGCGATCTTTCAACGGATGATTGACGATGTATTAAAGGAATACATAGGAAAATTCTGCTACGTATACATTGACGAAATTATCGTGTTTGGAGGAAAATCACAAGAGGATCATCTAAATAATGTCAATAAAACACTCAATAAATTATCTCAAGCCAACCTTCTTGGTTATTTGGATAACACAAAATTTTTAAAAGAGGTGCCAGAATTCTTGCGTACATTATAACAAACTCGGGAAGAAAATCAGATCCAAAAATTTATTTGCGATTCATAAAGTCAAACCACCAGAAAATCTCAAGGAATAATAGCCTATACTATACGCGTTTCATTGAAGATTTTGCAAAAATCGCAAAGACCCTAACAAATATAAAAAGAGGTGAAACTTCTCAAGTAAAAGCAAATAAATCAAGGAAATCAAAAATAGAATTGAACAACAATGTGCTAAAAGCTTTTCAACATTTAAAACACTTATTGTCGACTTATTGGAATAATGCTCTCGGAGGGAGAGATTGGCAAAGATCGCTCAATAACTTTCATACATCGATCCTTAAATAAGACGGAGGAAAATGACGCTACCAACGAGAAAGAAATGTTAGCGATTTTCTGGGCTTTAGATAATCTTCGGAATTAGCTTTATGGGGCAAAAGAAATCAAATTAGCAATAATAACTGCAAACTAAAAATATAGGTTAGGTTAGGTTTGGGTGGCGGTCCACAAGGACCAGGCATAGATACAAAAATGGTCTGTAGCCATACCACTAATAATTGTTTCCTCGAACTCATTGGAACCATTTTGAGATGTTAACAAAGCGCTGGATACCCCTGACGTTCATCCTACAGAGGTCCGTCAGGTCTTTGAAGAGGGGTGCCCCTAGAAACTTTAGTCTGTTTCGTGCCAGACGAGGGCAGGTGCAAAGAAGATAAAGTACTGTCTCTTCCTCCTCTTCGTCCTCGCAACTACGACAGTAGTCATGTGAGAAGACACCAAACCTGACTTCGCTGAAGTGAGATCAGCTGTTTGGATCTCGCCAAATCCAACTTTGGCCAGACCTGCCGAGTTATTACGCAAGAAGTAATACTTGACCATCTGTCATTCGTCAGCTTCCTAGCTTCTTCCTGAAGCAGCAGTTTGCATACCGCAAGAGGCATTTCAATATCCTTTCTGCTTTCTAAGAAGTTGTCCGTAGTACCACGTCGAGCCAGTTCATCGGCGTTTATATTCCCTGTACTTATGAAATGTCCTGGCACCCATAAAATGTGGATGTTGAACTGATCTGCCATCTTGTTAAGAGATGAGAGACAGTTCTGGACTACTTTCGACGTGAGGAGGTGTGATTGAAGTGCTCTTATGACTAAAAAGATAGAAAGCAAGCATTATATTGATGTACAAAAAAAGGGATCATTAACAAAGTGACCGACGGCTTATCAACGCTAAAATTAGAAGTAAATACGCCTTCTTCTTCAAGTAACAAGACACAACACAGTCAGAGAATTACAGTAAACAGTTTATCCGAAATTGTGAGATTCTAATAAATGTATTTAGAGACCAACTAATAATCATCGACGGAAGAAAAGTTCTTGGTTATGAAGAACCTCATAATAACTATTACCAAGCACATTTCTCCAACAAAAAAATACAAATAATACAACGAGTAGTTGAAGATATCTGTAACGAAGAAAACACGTTTGGGATTATTCTGGAGGAACACAGTAGACCACATCGAAATTGAAGGGGAAAAAGGGAACATACGTTTCCTTCCGATAATAAGGAAACAGTGATAAATCGTAAAATATGTCGAATACAACAAAAAAGACTTTTATTTTCGATATAATTACAATTTTTTTTGTTATTGACAGCTCGACCGAAAATATATTGCTACTAACTACAAATACAACAAAATTACATATAAAGCAATAGTAAAAAACGAAGTTAGATACAATACAATTAAGCTTAACAGGATGATAATTCTATTTTGATTTGCAGGGCGCGTCTCAAAATGTTCCTCTTTACATGTTGTGCGTCAACATACTGCCCCCGTTGAAAGGACATACCGTCCTTTCAATTATCCTCGTCATCAATCGGCAAAGGTGCGAGTGCCCTTTTGAATAATCCAAAGCTGGTCTTCACTGTGACTACTCTGATACTGCATATGACGATCAAGGCGCTTAATGTTTAACAAAGATAGGTCAATTTCAATCGGTGTGATGAGTGGGTCGCCAATCAACAGATGTCCCGCTGTTAGAACTCGCAAATCAGAGGGATCAGCTGAAATTGGAGTCAAAGGCCTCGAATTTAGTACTGCTTCCACTTGAGCCAAAATAGTAGTTAGTTCCTCATACGTAAGTGTGGAATTTTCGAGAGTGCGATTCAAAAGATGTTTAGCCGACTTTACCGCTGCCTCCAATAAACCGCCGAAGTGTGGTGAGCGGGGCGGAATGTGCACAAAACAAATGAAGTCTTCAGCGCATGTACGAACGATATGCTCTCTAGTTTCTTGATCAACAAACATCCTGCGAACTTCTTCAAGTCGACGCCCTCCAACGAAATTTGTGCCATTGTCGCAATATAACGTATGGCAAAGGCCACGGCGACCAACAAATCTCTTCAAGGCTTTAATAAAAGCGCTTGATGTTAAGTCGCTCACAAGCGCTATGTGGACGACCTTTGTAGCGAAACATATAAAAATGGCGATGTATGCCTTGGTTGGGCGATATACTCGCTGCGCTGGCCAATTCCCATCATCTGCTAATAGTGCATGGGACGATGTCGAAAACAGAAAGTGCTCGAAGAGCGAAAAAACAAATTGGTGGTTTGTTGGCAACAATATAGGATACTTAACCTCGTTTGACAAGTCGGTTTCCCCCAGTCGTCCACCAACTCTAACGATTTGATGATCATCGATGAATGGGCTGAGTGTTTCAGAGCACTCTTTGTTGATAATGGCTCATTTCTCGAAAGATGGTTAATATCAATAGGGAAGGCGTCATGCTGTATAATATAAATAATGGACCTTTGCGCTCGGTTGAGCTCCTCAGGTGTAAATATAGATATGCTGCCTGATGTAATGATCCTGCGCCTTAGGCATATCTCGACGAAACGATGAACATATACGAATACACGACGAGGCCCCTGGAATGAGTTTATAAACTTGCACGAAGATACCAAATCTTCAGCTGGTTTTGACGAAAAAGGCATCACAATACTGACCTTCCTCCTTTCTGGCGCATTATCAAGATCAGAATCATTTTGATATGTAGGTGAATCGATGTTAACGTCTAACAAAATCTTTCGGCCGGTAAACCAAATTGAGCCCTTGATTAATTTCTCAGGCATCATGCCTCATGAGACGAGATCTGCAGGATTATTTTTCGTGTCCACAAGATTCCATTTGTACTCGTTGGTTAGCCGCTGAATTATAGATATACGATTCGCAACGAAAGTAGCCCAGTTTGATGGATGGACCGCCAACCAATTCAAAACAATTTCTGAATCTGTCCAACAAAACACGCCATCCACATTGCTTTCTAACTCCAAAATGATGCGATGAAGGAGCTCTGCAAAAATTTCTGCTGCACACAATCCAAGTCGGGGAAGTGAGATGGTTTTGATTGGCGAGACACAAGACTTAGCACACAGTAAGTGACATGAGACTATATGATCGTTTGATATACACCGAATGTAAACACAGCATCCGTAGGCACTGGTTGATACATCCGCAAATCCGTGAAGTTGAATTATATCTGATTTCGATGAGAATACGAAGCTAGGAAATGTGAGCAATTTGATTAATGGCAATTGATTACGAAATTTTTCCCACTGCTCTCGATTGGTTCGTGAGTGAATGGCTTCGGTGAATAATTCGGTGAGTCAATTCGTGAGTGAATGGCTTCGGTGAATAATTGAAAAGGAAAATGTCTTCTTCAGGCTGCCAAGAGAGGCCTAAAGTTTTCACAAAGTCATTACTGTCAATGCAAACGCTTTTTTCTCGACACTCATTGGGAATTTGCTCCAATAAACGAATATCATTTGAAGGCCACTTGCGAAGGTCAAATCCCCCGGCTTTTAAGATGTTAGTAACTTCACGTTGTACCCGTAAAGCGTCTTCAATTGTATCTGCTCCCGAAAGCATATCATCGACGTAAAAATCCTCTCGAATCGCCTTTAAGCCCAATGGAAAGGTTACATCCTTCTCGTTTACAAGTTGAAGAAGGCATCTAATAACCAGGAAGAATGCGGCCGCGGTTCCATAAGTAACCGTTTTCAAACGAAATACACCAATCGGTTCGGTTGAACTAGATCTCCATAAAATACACGAATTTAATGAATTGCCCGATGTAGTTCTACTGGAAGGGGTCAAAGACGACGCGCAATTTGGTTACTGTGCTCTCGGATTTAATAACACAGTGATGAGGCAGAAAATATTTACATTGGTGTCGCTCATTCTCGTCGACTTTCTGCATATATCCCAGCGACTCATACTCACTCAAGAATTCGTGATATTGTTGCCTAATTTCAGAATTATGTGTTAATTTTTTCTCTCATCCAATAATTATCCCCTAGTTCAGTGACATTATTCTTTAGTGGTAATTTGACAAAGAAACGGCCTGATTCATCACGTAAGGTATTATTTATAAAATGTTCCTCACGTACTTGTTCTTCGATAGTGAGCAATTTTCTGTCGCTATGGTAACCTTCAATAGCCCAAAACTTTTCAATTTACTGCTCAATGGTAAATGGCACTTCCAAAATTTGAGGATCTACGGTAGTTGAAAAAACACATTTACAATTGTTAGAATTAATCTTACCCGCTGCGATCCATCCAAGTTTGCGGTTTCATGAAAATTGAGTGAAACATCTTCCAGTCTGAAGTGATTGGAGCCTAATAAGTCGAAAAATACTTCTGCTCCAATCAGACCGTCGACACGCCGCGAACAATGGAATTCTGGATCAGCCATATTAATGTTGGGTGGAAGGTTCCATGAACCGATATCGATATTAGTTACTGGTTGATTCGATTTGATACTTGGAACAGTGAACATCTCCAATTCTGCCATATAATTACTAGCCCGTGATTCAATTTTGACGAAAACTTTGTGTTTGACTCACGTTTTGATGTCGTTTATGCCATTGACAGTAAAGTCTGTTTTTAACCTTGTTAGACGCAAAATCTCTGCTAGAGCGTTACTTATAAAATTGAGTTGCGACGCCAAATCGAGTAATACGCGACATTTAACGATATCACCATCAATATTACGGGCATTTAATATAGCAGTAGCCAGAATTACAGGGCTTGGATTAGACGACGAATGAAGCGATGTATATAGTGCGGAGGAATCTTAGTTCTTTTGGGACGAAACTAACTCAGCCTTCGGAGAAAGTGGAGGCGATGGACTATTTTTTCTAAGGTTTAAAAGTGTATGATGGCGGTAACCGCATTTTCGACAGGGCCCCACCTTGCAAAACCAAACTTGTTGATTTTTTTGTAGACAGTTGGTACAAAGCGCGAGCTTTTTTGCTTCGTCAAATCGCGACGCTGGAGACATCATGTTGAATTTTTGGCAATGATAAATATCATATTCTGACTCTCCACGCTACTCACGGTTGTGCTCAAGCTGGTTTTGTGTCGATACGAATTATTTCTATAAGATTTTGATATTGAAGCTGCGTCAAGTTTACCACAAACCAAGAACACTAAAAAAGCATTGGTCATATCTTCGTAATCGCCTAAGGAACCGTAATCGCCTAAGGAATCGATGAGGAACCGTAATGAAGCAGCACCTTTGGAAATCGTTTTAAGTTCGCAAATCTCGCGAGTATGAACATGAAAAATTGCCCTTTCGTTTTTATATCTGTTCTCCAACATCTTCAAAGCTTCTGTATAATTATTGTCCGTTATTTGGCCAATTCCGGAAGCAATTATGAAGATGGGTAAATTTTTCGACAGATGAAAGATTTTTATTATTGTACACTAGAGTTGTAAATGTTTTATAAAAATCATTCCACTCGTTATATTTACCCGAAAAATGCGGTAAATCCAGTTTTGGTAAACGAACGGCATGTGAACGAGATGACTGTAAAATTGACGTATTGGTATCCGGTACGTTAGCCACTGATTCGCGACGCGCTACATATTGTACGGACAATAGCTGGGATTTCACTGCATAATATGCCTCAACGAACACATCACGCGAATCCTTTTCGATTTCCGAAGGATCGAGCAGTTCGATATTTGATTGAACGTTTTGAAATTGAGCGAAATAATTTTCCAAAACTCCAAGTCGCGTGATTGCATCAAATTGATCTACTCACTTTAAACTGTTGTAGTTTTTTAGCATCTGTATCTGGCATGATGATTTATGTGAAATATTTGAAGATGCTTCCGAAAATTATGGATTTAAAACACTGACACAATTTCACAAAATGTGCATAATAATCTACGACCAAAACTTGGCTAAACTACAAGGATCAAATAAATGAAGACTTAACCCTCTAGCAGGCAGTCCTGCCTTTAGACGGGGTACAAAAAAACAACAAAAATAAATAGATACTTGTTATTTTCTCTTTTACTTTCGACATAGAGTTATGCATGTGTAAGTTCTCAATACTATAATTTAGTTGTTTATATTGTAACGGTTATCTTTTGTGTTATTCAAGCAGTAGAAGTCGAATTTGCATGTCAAAATTAGAACAAAATTATTTTTAGTGCATTGGGATTTTAAAAAATAAATACAAAATATTTGGAGTCGTTTGATTTTGTTCAAAAAATTATTGGTAAGTTGGAAAATTTGTGTATTTTGTGATAGTGAAATTTGTTTAGTGATTCAAATATATTAGCATGCTTCTGTGCCCCATTATGTAAACACCGTCCAAAGGCGGACTTGCCGGTTGATGGATTTTTTTTTATATATAAATGTTTGTTTATATTTGAATCTATTTCAAGTAGATTGGGTCTATTTTTGGTTGTTTTGTTTTCGCTATTTTATCAACTGAAGTGGACTTTTGCTTTCAGAAATGCCACGAAACATTAAACCGAAAGAGGTTAAGGTACGCCCAACAGGTTTTCGTCGACCATACAACCTTAGCTCTATGACTGATGAGGAAATTCAGGATATGTGGAATTCAGTAAGCAGTGCATCAAGCGACACTGAAGCGGATGATGGTGACTTTGATGACGATGACTCGATTGCTGATCCTGATTTTAATTTATCAGTTGAAGATTATCAAGAAATAGACCTTCAGGTGGCTCAGTCAGAGAGCAACACTTCAGCTGGAATTTTTACCGATAACATAAATACGAGTCTCGATTTACCTCCCATTGAATTTTCATCACAGACACCTACAAGAGAACAACATATACAACCAGTAGAATTTGAGCCACAGCGCCTTGAATTTTCATCACAAACACCAATAACAGAACAAGATATACAACCAGCAGAAGTTGAGCCACAGCCAGACACCTCGTCGATAAAATCACAAATAGAACAACAGCCACAAGCACAACCGTTATCGAAGCTCCCGAAGAAACCTGCAAAGCGGCCCCGTTCTCCTTTACCTGTGTTTGAAAAATGCGGTGCTAGTTTGCAACCAAATAATGATGGGTTTACTGGTAGTGCTGCAAACATTGACTTGAAGTCAACAGAATTCTCTAAGATAACTTGGAGACAAAAAAATCTTGTTCTTCATCGAAACGAAATTGTGTTCAGGGGTGACTCGAAACTTCCAGAGAGTTTTAACGATCTCAAGACGCTTTATTCCTGTTTTAATTATTTTTTTAATGATGAGTTGTTCGAAAAAATAGCAGAAGAAACCAACTTGAATGCTCTCCAACAAGACTTTCAAACCAAATTTTCTGTAAATTATGTTGACATCAAGAAATATATCGGTATTTTGGTATATATGTCTATTTACCGTTATCCAAGTCTGGAGCGTTACTGGGGGCAACATTCATTCGAGGCAATAAGGAATACAATGACGTCAAAGCGATTTTAAGAAATACGGCGCTATCTTTGTTTGAACAACATCACTTTTAGAAAGAAAAAAGGTGAAGCCGGCTACGACTCGCTATTTAAAATTCGGCCAGTTGTTGATCATTTGAATCGCAGGTTTCATTCAATTCCAAAAAATGCACGACTGTGCGTGGATGAACAAATGTGTGGTACTAAAATGAAATCGCAATTTCGTCAGTATATGCCAAACAAGCCACATAAGTGAGGCATAAAATTATTCGTTTTATGTGACTCGTACGGCTTTTCGTATAAGTTCGAAATTTATACTGGATCAGGAGATAATGTAGTGCTTCCAAATACACCGAATTTAGGGACTTGTGCTAACGTTGTTGTTCGCTTGTCAAAGTCAATTACTGACTTTAAATATCATATCCTTTATTTTGATACTTTTATACGTCACTACCACTGCTAGTGTATCTACGAAGTCGAGGAATATATTCGTTAGGCACAATTCGCGCTAGTCGCATAAACAACTGCAAACTTCCAAATGACAGAGACAAGGAGCTTCAAAGAGAGTCTAGAGGGTACTCAGTGGAATATGTGGGACGTGCTTGTGGAGTTGATTTAACAGCTGTTTTATGGAAAGACACAAAAAATGTAAGGCTAGCTTCAACTTATGTTGGAATAGTTCCATTCAAATCTGCAGTCGAACCGCGACCAGTTAAAGCGACTAGATACGATCGTAAAAAAACAATTATATTTGGAGGTAGATTGCCCTAACATAATCAAGGAATATAATTATCATATGGGAGGGGTAGATTTAATGGATGGGTTGCTTGGACGTTATCACATACGCTTGAAGACGAGAAGCTATTCATTGCGACTATTTTATCATTTAATTGATATGATAATAGTAAATGCCTATCTTCTCCACCGACGCATTCACAACAACAGCAAAAAAAGGCCGTTGGAAGGCCATCTCAAAATACGCAAAAAATAATCACTGAATATGCTGCTTCTTCGAAGAAAGTGTATGCGCCACCGCGTGATATTCGATTTGATGGTGTTGGCCATTGGCCTGATATGTTAGACAGAACTGGCAAAAAACTGTGTAAATTGCCTGGTTGCAAATCCGAGACACAAATTATTTGCGTGAAATGCAAATTAAATCTATGTTTGTCGCCAGCCAAAAAGTGCTTCCAAATATTCCATAATGTTATATAGATGTATCGTACACAATACATCTTTATTATTTTTTATAAGCTTACATGAATTATTTAATTTTTTTTTTGCTATAATTTTACTAATAAAGATTTGAAAAATTTATGTTATAAATCTGTATTATTTCTCCCGTGTAACGGCCAACCCGCCTTTTGGCGGCCTACCTATTATCACCCCTGGCACTCGTAGTTTTTATCTGAAATAGTTTTTGACTTCGTTTTCGATTTTTTTACACTAAAAATACCCTACCATAATAATCTCAACCAAAAAAAAATTGGCCGGCTAGAGGGTTAAGAGAGCGATAAAACTAAATTTCCGAAATAAAATGTGGCAAAAGACAATAAAGTCACAGAGACAATAACCCATGGAAGAAGAATTCATAAAACGCATATTAAAAGCATAACTAAATAAACCCATTACTTTTTTACCTCGTGTCTTTGGACAACAACAACGTCCTTAAACATAGACCAATACAACACTCCAATAATGTTAATCAAACAAGTGAATGGGAATATAATCAATGGAAACTTCAAAATAATTCACCACATCGATCATAGCAGCTGGCACATCCTAACTAAAATACAATTGGAAATAAAAGAAGGAGTTCCGAAGAGCATCTTTAAATCTTAGCTTACGTAACAAATCAGCGAAATAGAAAAACTTCTAAATAAATATATTGATCAATCAACTGGATTGGCTCGATGGCGATAAAATTCTGAGAAGCCAAAATAAAATAATTGAGAATAACAAACAACGAACAAAACATACAGCAGCTTCTGAAGCAGCACAATAAAATCTTACATCTAGAGGAAAGCACAAACGAAGTATTTCAACAAGAATTGTTTAATCGTCTTCAATTAGTCAGAGATGAAGTAAAAGAGATACTCGGAGCAGAGAGAGATTCTAATAAATCAACATAAAATATTTGGTATAATAGGTAATTGCTGCTATAGAAGAGAAGTCACCATATGCGAACTGAACCAGCTGCAGGAACAGAAAACCATTGTTTTAGTCAGTTAATAAGAGGACTATATAACTAAATACAATATTCCTAAATAACTTCAACGGGGATGATAAACTACAATAACTCAAACCTACTCCTAGAGGGAAAATATTTAAAACACAAATATTTAAAATATTTAATTCTAACTATTTGAATAAACAAACAGGCAAATATTGCCGAACAAGGATTTAAACTAAATCTGGAATACAAACACAATTTACATATTCGAAACATTGGAATACTTCAAAAACTGGCCACGGTACAAGGACTATTGCAAGAAGATGATCACCAATCAAAACCCAATATCACTTATTAGATTCTGGTTTTCCAAAGTAACAAAATCAATTTTTAAACAAGTTAAAATTGTTACAAAAATTGATTTCGGATTGATGCGAGCTTGAAAATTTAATCCACCAACAGCCACTGTTTAGCAATTTTATGGGTTTCACTTCCGATCACCAAGATAGTTTTTTTAGTGAGATATACATTGCCGCTTGTTGTTCATGTAATAGCATTCATTTAAATCGAACGACCAATTTCATGAAATAAGTATACACGGGGCAAACCAGGTCGGATCGTTAATTAATCAAAATTAATCATAAGTCTCTAGTGACATACATCCAACAAACAAAAACAAAAAAAAAAAAATGAAACCTTAATATCGAGGTTATTCCGATAAAAACATAACGATAAAACCTATAATTAGTCAACGCACGTATAATATCGATCAAATTATATCGATCATCTATCGCTAAGGCGTACACCTTATCGCTTAATTACTTGAACAAACATAACACTGCGCACGGCTTTGACATATTTTGATTGTGTTCAATTTGATAATTTTTATGTATAAAAGCAAAAAAAGAACGTGATCGCAAACAGCCGTCGTCTATTCAATATGACACAAACTAATTTATGTGATTTGATCTTACAAAAAAAAAAAAAAAAATCGAGGTCGATAAATTCAGCCGAAACGATTCATGGGTCTTTTAAATAAATTAAGTTGTAAATTTGATTGGGAATTATATGTACACACACAAACACAAAGCGTGCGATCGAGAATAACAAACAACAACAACTTTTTCTTTAAGACGAGAGATAATACGGAAATGTTTAGTTTTGACAATACATATTTACGTACGAGTATATACAATACCAAATGTGTATACATATACATGACATGTGAGATTATGTAATCGAATTAAAATTATTGTGTCAAATTCTTCAACTTGTCATGTGAGAGGAGATAAGATCATTTGAAATGATAATTTTTAAGACAGATTGATCTTGAATTTTGTTTTTGTGATCGGGTGTGCGTGACGCGGAACCAAATTTAACATTATGGTTTATTTATTTATTTGTGTTAAACTAGTTGTTGTTTTCTGTTTTTTTTTTTGTTTTGGTATCAGGATTTGACATTTACAAATTCTATGTAATTGAAAATACGGTGATATTAACATAATTTTGAATATAGGCTTGTTTTAGTGGACACAATTAACATTTGATTTGATTTAGAGGACAAACATTTAGTTTCGGATAAACTATTAGTAAAGGAGGACAATTAATGGTTTGTTTGTAATTTCCAAATCGTGCGTCTACACAAGATGATCTACTTGGAGGTCGTAACATTTTATTGGTGAACTCCAAGTCAACACATACATCAATGTTTCTATTTATTTTCGTCAAGTTCGGCTTACTTGCGGTGTAGTTGTTATGTGCTTTAGATTCATAATATCTAAAATTGACAGCTCAGATTGCTATGATTTGCAAGATATTTGCAATGGAAATGGAAATCAATTGATTCTGGCCACATAATTTTAAGGGTCACACGTTTACAGCGACTTTTTAATTTTACAGCCCAATGTGGCCAACAATTACCGAAATTTGCGACGAGACGAACACCTATCTGAGGTCCAGATTTAGTTGCACTAATTTTTAAGTTGAAGCTGAAACCACTCAATGGCTTGCAGTTTCTGATGCTTGGATAAAACAAATCACCTCATTTGAATACCAGTTGCTCATATTTTAGACGTTATCTAAACACAAGCTTACAACTGTTTTTAAAAAAATAAATCACTGTATATACTTTAAAGAGTAACCGTTGAAGTATGATGAATATATTCGATTGACCTTACAATGTAAGCCTGCTGCAGGAATGAGCCGCGCACTTCAATTCAATTCGGTTTTGTCAATGGCCAATTTTTCTGTTGTGTACAATCTTGATATGTTAGTTTAACTAGTCAAACCAATTTTGATTTTTGGTTCCAGTTAAAACTGAGGTGATTCTGGTGTGGCAGGGAAACTTTGCTTTTTCACTTTAAACTGCCTTTACGGCAAGATAGACATATTTAGGCCCCAAACAGGCCCAGTTTGACATATTTAGGCCCCAAATAGTCAACACTAGTGTTTAAAGATGGCCTGCTTTTATTTATCTACTCCGCAGGTATATGAACAATTTTTTACTGCCCTTGAGTGTCTCGGTATCTGCTACATGTAACACATGATTTAATATATTTTTTGTTATGTATCTTGCTCCAATCATCTAATACCTTTGCCGTAGCAAGTCCATCATTAATGTGTTCCCAGCATGTAAGTTACTTACCTGGACTTCCTGTATATTTTTAGCACATTTGCTGGATGATTTTTAGATAGAATAATTCGATGTTGAACTGAGTAACTTCACTGCGAATTTCTCAACCTTCCATCCAACATGTTATTAGATTCTACTTGCAAGTTCCGTTTCAGCTTAACGAGTTCTTCGAGCTTGTAGCTTAGATTGCACGAATATATGCCATTATCTTCTTAATTTTAAACAAAGATGAATATTTATTTACAAATTCGACGACAATCCCATTTTCTTCAGTTTCTAGTAGACGTTTACTCTTTTTATGCGTTTTTCAATATCCACTACTTAGCTGGCGATTCCGCTTTGGTTTTTGGAAGGCATATAACTCCGTTGGTTTCTCGGAACAGTATCTAAAATTACGCTAGTTCGGGTTTAGCCATTAATATTGTCCAACCAGTGTAACACAACCATACAGAATTTGTCCAGGTGTAAACATTTGCTTCCTCATTACTAAATATGGTTTGGCAATATTTCACTAAGTCCGATAGTAGAACTGCACCACAGAGTTCCAGTCTTGGCAGACATTTTTGCTTCATTGGCGCCACCTTACTTTTCAACCAAACTAGTCGACATATTATGGGTTCGATTTTGAACTGAACCTTAAATAGCAAAATGTAAGAAGCTGGATTGGAGTTGTCATGTGGGTATCTGTTGGATATAGTTCAAATTAGATGTTTCTTCATCCCAACCATTTTTTGTTAACCATAATTTTTGTAAAAGCATTTTAAAACAAATGATAATAGGTGATGACAATCCCAACGGATAACATTTTTCTTATCGTCCATATCACGTTGTGAATACCACTAAATACCTAGAGTCTTTTTGCTTTGGTCGTCTTCAATTAATTTTGGAATTTCTTCGGTAATATTCGTTGTTAATGATTGAAGAAAAGTATCTGAATCACATTTCCACTTACGAAGCTTAAATCCACCGCCCAAGTTATTGCTTCTTCGACGATGTCACTCCCTGTTAAAAGGTCTACCATATAATAATGTTTTCTTACTGTTTTAGCTGCATCTGGATAAATAGTTTCGAAATTTTTTACTATTTCTTCTAAAGTCCGAATGGCCAAAAACGGCACACATGCTGATCTATAAGTCACACTTAAACATTTATAGGGAGTTAATGCCTCTTGACCACTATTGTGCCATACAATTAATTGAAAATTGGCCCAATGGTTCAACCAAAATTTGCCGATACATCTTTTCGAGGTCTCAATTTATAGCAATTAGATTTTGACGAATTCAAACCAGCGTAGTGGTTAAGTCCGCTTGCAGCTTTGGCCCAATTTGCATATACTCATTTAAATATAATATCATCATAATGGTACCCTCTTTCATTTGAAATCTTTTTTCGGTGGCAATCATTCTGGATTTCGCATTTGTTAGTGACTCCTCCGATTCTGGTCGCGGTGTTATAAATGGTAATCCCACCATGAATTTTCCCTCTGGATATCTGGTAGTCGTGTTCCGAAATAATATTTCGTCATTTTTCTCAATGTGCGTAGAATTAAACAACGGCTTTTCCACTTTACAAAATCTTTTCAGCAAATCAGTCAATTTTCGTTATGAAAACTGTAGCCGACGTTAACGTTGAAATTCTGCTCACTGTTCCTTATTATTATGTGTGTAAATTAATTTTTAGACTTTTTTTATAAAACAGAAATGTTTATAAAAAGATAACGATACAGTATATTTTATCCAATATATTCGCCATCGTTAGTTATGACTTCCTGCCATCTCCTGGGAACTTTGTGGATTGCTCGTTTAAAGAAGGCCTTCAACTTTCCCAGCTATCCAGCCATCGATCCAATTTCGCACTTCTCCGGCGTTTCAGAAACGTACGTCAGCCAGGCCTATTTGCATTGATCGAAACAAATGGTAGTCGGAAGGTGCAAGGTCAGGAGAATACGCAGGTTGTTTAAGCCGATCCCAACCGAGTTGCTCTACCTTGTTTTGAGCGGTTTTTGCACGATGTGGTCTGGCATTGTCATCATGAAACAAAATTTTATAGATTTTGTTCCATATTACTGGCCGTTTTTCGTCTAATGCACGTAGCGATCACCTGTAACTGTTTCATTAGGATTTAATAGCTCATAATACACCACACCTTTCTGGTCCCACCAAATACTCAGCATAACCTTATCGCAATGAATATCTCGTTTTGGCTGCGATGGTCCTGCTTGGCCTGGATCGACGTAAGCTGCTTTACGTTTGGGGTTGTCGTAATAGACCCACTTTTCATCGCCAGTAATAATGCGATGCAAAAAACTATGTTTTTTGTACTCAGCAAAATTTTTTTTTGCATGTTTCAATTCGTGCTCTCAATTGATTTTCGGACAGTTGATGTGGGACCCATCTTCCTAGTTTTCGAATCTTTCCCATTGCGCGCAAACGATGAGAAATGGTTGATCGGTCAATGTTTAACTGCATTGCAAGTTCTTTTTGCGTTTGACATGCATTTTCATCCAATAATGTTTGTAATTCGGCATCTTCAAATTTTTTTGGCTGACCTGGCCGTTCTTTGTCTGTCAAGTCAAAATCACCACTTTGGAATCGATGAAACCAATTAAAACAGCTTGTTCTCGATGGAGCTTGATTACCATAAGTATCAGAAAGCAATCGGTGAGCTTCAGCAGCAGTTTTCTTGGAATCAAAAAAGAAAAGAAGAACCCCTCGAAAAAACAACTTATCACGATTCATTTAAAATCGGTTACAAAAAAATGACGTAATATGAAAAATAACACTTTCTGCTCAGAATTAGATTGGCAGTTGTGACAGCTACAAAATGCAATTGGAATTGCTTGTCAAACTATACGCAATTTGACGTAGCGACATCTAAATGTCGAGTCTAAGAATTAATTCACACACCCAATATCTTAAAATATCTAAGAACCGTTCAGCTCCAATTAGTACATACCATAGACTGTTCGGCAGGTCCAGTTTCCATAATTCATTGTTCTTA
The DNA here is from genome assembly GCA_958295665.1 of Tipula vernalis. Lineage (NCBI taxonomy): Eukaryota > Metazoa > Arthropoda > Insecta > Diptera > Tipulidae > Tipula > Tipula vernalis. The sequence goes on from OY282560.1 coordinate 169,536,158, forward strand.
GGTATCTGTCATCTTCGTGCTTGGAATAGACGATGGAATTTTTTCTATAATATGTGCCTTGATTTGTAAAGAGTAATATGGAATTACACGTGATTTAATTGTTACAGCTGTCTTACCTCGTTTGTTCCCTGCTGAGCATGAAGCTAGAAAATGTTTTCGCTTCAGACTTAAACGTTGTACTTGATTCCGTAATGACGGATGGTTGAGATCCGGAATCGAGAAGTGGTCTTGCTATGATTTGTTGTCCATTACTTGATTGAATCAAGAGGGCTTGAATCAAGGGCGTGGTCATACGCGCATTATTTGTTGATGGTTGTCGAGATAATGTTGATTGAAGATTTTCGGTTTTTGTTGATTTTAGGTTGTATTGATGTGGTAATGTTAACTTTGTATGTCTTTTTGTATTACAGAATGATGGCGGTTTCTGCGAATTAACCACCGCGCACACGAAAAGCATTGTAATTCTACATATCCTGTTGAGCTAATTGCACAACTATTCGAACTTTCTATGATTCTAGCCCGGTTTTCCACATTCATGCTTTTAAATATAAGGCATTTGTACAAGAAATGATCCTTTTTTCAGGCGTAGAACCCCATTTATTTGTTTGAGTCGTTTGATAGGATTTCATAAATTTTTGCACAGCGCTCGCTTGTCTTGTACAGCGCAATATTCAAGAAGTTCACGTCAAATGTGGGAAATGTATCGTCAACCACTTCTTTAGCCCATAATATTTTGTATTTTTTCGTTCATTACCTAACGCTTTTAACCGTCTATTAACTTTACTGGAAGTATCACATAATCTCCTCATCTCTTTCTGATTGGCTTAATTGCAACTTTTTGGGTATAAAAATAACTAAATCAAGCTAGAAACTATGGATTTAGGTTTATTATACCTTGTCGCCAGTTTAGTCTAAGCTTCCTCGTAATTTTGTTCCGTCAGTCTTATATATAATAAAACATTCAAGATTTGCATTTTATGTACCGCAAAAGTATCAATATTTATCCTAGGTAAACGTGCGTTTTGGTTTTGTTGCTGACGAATAAACTATCCTAGTGTAGCATTTAAATTCTCTTGAATTAATTGCTACCTTTAACGTTGCTATGGTATCCAATTATATCCGATACACTCAAATATCTCGGAAAATAAGCACTCTACGGAAAAAATTCCGTGGAGGAAAGACTTTAGTGTTAAAATTAGTACTCCTCCCTCCTCCTTGTATTTGGGGCAGGGGGTAACTTTGAAACTAAAACATGAATCCCTATTTTTTATTGCAGATTCGGATTAAATATGAAAAATACGTAGGATTTGACTGAAACATTTTTTTCGATTAATGATAGATGGCGCTGTAACTGACGACATTAAATTTTTTTCGATTTATCCTAAAGAGAATCTACACAAACGATTCTGCTATACGTCTGCAATAAAAATACCATGGTTTCATTGTAAATACTCGAAGTTGTCGAAGTCTTAAACAATTTGTATTTCTTGAATTTAAATTACTGAAAATGGCTTCTCATTATCGTAACCCAGGAACATGCGATTAAATCGGCTTTCAAATTAATAAAATTGTTTGTATTTTGTCTTATAAATACCGATTCAGTCCGAAGATTATTTCGAAAACAACAATACCTGTGTAAAGCTACCAATACTACTTAAGAATAGTGTATTTAACTGTTCCAGGGGAAAATTGAAATGATGCTGGCCGGAGTCTTGATAATGCTGTCACTCTCTTCGCTTCGCGTTTTCCGGATAGGATTCGGTCACGTGCGTCATTTAGCGATTCCGGATTATCCCAGACCAGTGTTTGGAAAATTTTAAAACGTCATGGCATTAATTTCCAAAATAGGGTAACTTTTTGTCAGTGGGCACATTAACAAATACAGCGAAACTCAATTTTTTTTCGTTACATTTCGAGATATTTTGGAAAATGAACTGCCCACCATTATTTGACGACTTGTGGTTGTGGTCATGTGGTTTCAACATGCTGGTTGTTCCGCACACTATTCGTTGGTAGCACCTGCTCGTGATTTCAATGGTCGCTGGATAGGGAGAGAAGGTCCGGTAAATTGGCCTGCCAGATCACCAGATCTTGCTTCGCCAGATTTCTTTTTGTGGGGCTATCTCAAAGACTAAGTTTACAAACAAAAACCAACAGCACGTGAGAATATGATTGAGCGAATCAGAAATGCTTGTGCTGAAATTGAAGTAGACACAGTTCTCACTTAAGTACAGTCATTTGAAATGCGGACAATTAGGTGCATTGAAGTCGAAGGACATCATTTTGAGCACCATTTTGACGGCCAATTTCGTGTATTTACAATGAGACCGTAGTATTTTTATTGAAGACGTATTGCAGAATCGTTTCGGTAGATTCTCAATAAGAGAAATCGAAAAAAATTGAATATCGTCAATTATCCATCTATCATGAATCGATAAAAATTTTTCAGTCAAATCCCACATATTTTTAGCCGTAGAATCCGAATCTGCAATAACAAATAGGGGTTCATGTTTTATTACAAAGTTACCCCCTGCCCCACCTACAAGGAGGAGGGAGGAGTACTAATTTTAACACTAAAGTATTTCGTAGATTTTTTTTTCGTAGAGTGCTTATTTTCCGAGATATTTGAGTGTATCAGGTTATAAAAATCACCCGGTATTTCATAAATCTCTTCTGTTGTGTGTACTTACGTATCAAAGGCTAGTGATTCCAATTCATAGCCATTAAAATCTTTATATAGTTTCCCCTAACATTCTGCACGTGTTTGGATAGCTTCTAGCATGGTTTTAGCGTTAATTTTCTCACTAAAGATTTTAATAGCTTTTCTTTCAGTGACGACACGATCTCAAGCACGTTGTTATGTCTCCATTTGAAATAACAATTACGTTTCAAATATTCACTAAATTAGAAATACTTGTACGCCATACTTTTAAGCTCAATCTAGTGATTTAAATTTCGCGGTTTAATGTTTCTGTCACTAACCAATTTCACCAAATTTTTAATAGTTTTTCACAATTTGTACTCTACTAACCGGAAGTTACGAATTAAAATAGGAAATGTATGATTATCAAAATGATTACTTACTGGAAAGATGTAGATGAAAATGTTGCAAAATGTGGGTGTGCTTCTTTTATGCTTCAAAAAACAGCAATTCCTGGGTTTCAATACCAAAGTTTAACGATTTTTAAATTTAGTTATTGAAATGAAACTCAAAACTTTTACAAAATACAAAAAAATATTATTTTGTTTGATCACAAACTCCAAATTTGAATTTAACCTTATCCTTGGCTTGTTTATTGCAAAAAAATCACGGATTTTACTCGTTTCTTCAAATTTTGCATTATCACTGTCAAAATAAACATGTTTTAACTAGTGATATCGACAATCAGATATTACATCTTTAAATAACATTCGAGGTAGTGGTGCTGTCCTCTATATTAGAATAGCAAATTATGATCTCTTATGATAATTTTTTGTCGGCCATTCACAACCCTGGTTTTGTTTTGTTTTATTATTGTTTGACAATTTGATATTTACATTAAATATATACCATACAGCTGGTATGGTAAGTAAATATAATAAGGAAAGTCTGGAAAGCCAAAATTTAAAACTCTTTGTGGCATTCTTCTTGAAACATTGAACATTTTGAAAAAGCATCAAAACTTCATCGCACAACTCGAGAAGCAACTCTTTTTTAGAGCAAGCCCTTCTATAGTTCTTATACTCTTGACGCTTGTTTTCAAAATCATCGTAATCATAATTCAGTATTCTCGTAATACCCGCAAATCATTAGGGAGGTCTTTGTTCAGCTTATTTTATAAATTGCAAAAAATATCGGCTGTAATATTGTTTCCGCCGCAATCTCCACGATGTTTCCTGTTCGTGAGAAAAAGGAAACGGATTTTGGAAACGGCAATTAAACATCGGTGGTTGATCACATATTTTCACTAACCAAAATCTAGTCAAAATCAACAAAATGTTCAGTTAGAAATTACGATTTCTCAAAAAGCAAAAAGTAGGATTCTCTTTCTCGTATCTACTCTATTAATCCATTCTTATCAAGTCTGCTGATCTGATATCTAATAAAAAATTAGTCCGTACACTCTCTACTATCGGATTACCAGATAAGCCAAAGATTTTTATTCATCACCACTCAATAATTAAAGTGTTTCGCCTATTTCATAAATGACCGGTTATTGCTAACGGGTGTTGATAAAATTGGGAGTCAAAGAAAAACTGAAATTGGCCTACATGCAGGCAAATTTAATACCAACTATTTGTTTTGTTTTTTTTTTTTCGAAAATCTGTTTCTATGGTCAAGGCGGAGAATTGAAAAGATGTGAAACCTGTATGTCATGAGAAGCAAGTACCTGCCATACCAATTAACTGGAATCCACTTTGTGATATTATCACGTTGGCCAATTTTTTTTTATTTACTGGTTTGAAGCTTGAGTTGAGCGTTGAGTTTACGGTTGAGTTGAGGCTCGAGGTTTGTTCCATTTGCGGGTTGCGTTTGAGTTGGTTCCATTTGCGGGTTGAGTTAGGTTTGAGTTGGAGTAGATTTGGGGTTGGGTCAGGGTTTAGTGAGCAGTTCAGCTGAGGATTTATTTGTGGTTAAATTAACATTAAAGGTAGAATTAGAGTTAGCATGAGGGTCGAGTTGATATAGAGTTGGGGTTGGGCTAGGGTTGAGTTGCTGTTGGGAATTTATTTGGAGTTGTATTGAGAGTTGAGTTGCATGTTAGCTTGAAATATTTTAAGTTGAGATCATAAACGAACGTCTTTTTCGAATCGCGTTATTTCGTCGATTGAAGAGGTTGAATTAGGCTTTTTTTTTTTTTTTTTTTATTATTTTTTTTTTTTTTTTTTTTTTTTTTTTTTAATTTTTGTTGAATGTTAATTAATTCTTGTAATTTGTGCACAGGACATTCTGTATATATAGAATGTAAATTGTGGTATAGTCAGTCCAGTCGCCGCGGCGTGATGAGAGGATTGATTTTTTCATAATCATAAGCTCATCAGTTCGAAACTGGATTGAATTCTCTTACAATCTTCGGAAAATATTAAATTAAAAAAAAGTTGAATTAGGGTTGAATTGAGCTCATCGTGCTTTGGTTTAGGTCGTAAGTTTAAAGGTTGATTTGAAAGTTGACTGGATGCTGAATTGTTGATTAATTTGAGCGTTTGGTTAGGCGTTGATTTGGAGATTGCTTTGCGATTTGGGGTTGATTTGGACCTTGAGTTGGAGGTTAGATTTCGTTGATAGGAGATAAGCTCACGTTGACACGTAATTTTTAGGACCGGAATTTTGATCACCTCGTGAGGTTTTATATTTTACGGTTACGCTTTTATTAGTACCATAAAAGGCTTAGATAAAACCACCATTTTGGAGATTTTTTTTACTGCAGCTGACTGCTCTTACTTGAGACACAATTTTTCTTTCTTTTGTTTTCTATTATTAGCTTTTGACCTTAGTCTTTGATTCTGTAAGTTTCCGATTTTATAGCGGATTCTGACATTGACACAGAATTTTATTTACATTTTGTTTATATGAATGCTCGAATAATTAATGTACATAATGAACATGAAATGTCTTTGCAGACCAGATTATTGTCTACATCCTAAAATTTCACAAAAATTGTTTCAGTTCCCATCATAAATCGTCATTACATTATCTAAAGTTATTTGTTGTTTAGGTCCTGGCTGTTGCATTGAGTACATTTATGAAGTTAATCTGATCTATACAATATTGTTGTTCGAAATTTTAATTGTTTGAGTGGTCACAAATATTTTAAAATGGTTGATGTTAATGAACAAGTCCTATTTTTGTTTGTAAATCATAATCTGCTAAATATTTGTAATGTTCCTTTTAGTCGACAAATTGTGAGCGACCTTTCTACGCCGTTGTGTTTAGCCATGTGACCGCGCAAGTTTAATTACGCTCGACACTGAAGGTTTTTTATTTTAACTATAGATCAACCATTTTTTGTCAAGTAAGGCGAAGTTAATCGCAATTACATTTGTAATTTGTTTACAATTTGGTAGCTTTTTTGTAGCTAAAGAAATGCTTAGGGAGTTGGTTCGAGTTATCATAAAGTTGGGATATGGAAAAAAAACCGGCAGATTATAATAAACAATTTGAAAGAAGACGTTTAATTCCGTTGGAATTTAAATACAGCACTAAAAATTAAAACAATATTTAAATGTGGCTTGACTTATTGTTACCTGTCGAATAAAACATATTAAAAAGTATATGCAACACTAATCATGCGATGACGCAGCACAGCTATACTAAACTTACTGGAAATTTTGACAATTTTTAATTTTCAGGTATTATCAACATGACACAAAAACAGCACTTTAATTGGAATATTATCATTGACCTATCAAATAATTATAGTTAATTGCTAGCCTGAGTACATCATTCAAAATTTTTATTATTGACATCCGAAAACTCGGTCATTTTGTTATCTATCAATCGGAAATTTCAGTTTTCAGATTTTTTTTTTTTTTTTTAGAATATTTATAACTGAGTAAATTACAGTAATATTAATGACGTATGTTATTTGCTTTCTGTTCCGGTCAGGTCACACAATAACCCCGAGCCTTTACATACAGATAATCGCGTAAAATACCAGTTCGTTTCCGAGAATTTAAAATTATGTATTTTTGTTTTTATGTTGATAGCAATTATGTTCGATATCATTTTGGTAGATAATGATTGCTTCCAAATTCGCATTTCGTTGGTATATGATTAATGATTGTAATTGGAAATTAGTGATTTGAATCATGATATTTCAGATTACAAACTATTAAATAGTTTTACTGTATGTTTGGTTATGGTCGAACAATCACCAACGCGCAATTAAGTTTATTAACAGCTAGTTATATCAATCTGTATAAAAAAAATTTAATTTATGCCATAAATCGTCATCGAATTTTGGATTGAAGAGAAAAGATATGCATACATGCGCGCACGCAACTAAACACTAGCGCAGATGTATTGTAGACATTTCCGGCCACAAAACTAAAAAACCAAAAATCACAATAAAATTAAAATTCTTCGAATTTGTCGCCTCCAAGCTAAAAATCATGTCACCGCGTTATATACAATAACAAAAAATATAAAATGTCGAAAGCAATAATAAAAAATAAAAAAAAAGTGTGACCGCTTAATTAAAAACACCACTAACAATAACTAAAACAATTCAAGGTACTTAATGACACGTGCTTACTACGTTCGTTTGTACATATAGGTACACACGCGATTAATTTTAATTTATTACATTTAATTAGAATTCTTTAAGTATTTTTAAATGATTTTTTATTGTGTATTTAAATTTCATTAAAAAAAAAAAAACATTGTCGCCATTATACGACCATTTGGTGTATTGGTGTAATTAAAATCTTATAAATCAATTTGGCTTGTGTCGTGATGGGTACAGGTTTATTGTATATACATGTAAACCGGAATTTTAATGGTTTTTTGAATATAATTTGCCGCGCACATATTTGTTTTGACATTTTCTGTATAATTTGAACGACATATTTTGCCAAGTAAGTAAGCGTAAAATTATTGGAAATAATTTCTGAGTCAAACACAAAATACAAAAAAAAATTTGTTGGCCTAATTAATAAATAGCAAGGTTTACGAGTGTGATCACCCCACGGGAAATACCGCATTTTTAATATTTTACAAATTTGTCATTTTCTCTGATATAATTGACTTTCATATACTTGCTATATATAAGGTATAATTGACTAAACCATATCTTCTTCCTGCTATGTAAATATTTATCCTAATGCACAGGACGCCGAAATTCAATTTGGAATGAACCTCGGTTCAATGTTGCCGCGAAATAAATAAATTCTGTAATTTTATACATTACGTTTGTGTTCACAAAATCTTTTAAAAATCATTCAGGACCTGATCAGTTGTCCAATTGAATACTGGTAGAATTAAAGTCGTCATTATATTATCAAAATATCTAAAATACTCAAAAAACTATTTTTAATTTTATTCATAAAACTCACTTCACATTAATTATTTTTTACGAAGAGTGAAAGAGTTCAAAATTTTGCTAATAGTGCAACTACGTGGTGGCCTATAAAGGAAAAAATCAGGGTATTAATTAGCATTTCAGTCGCAATAGGTTGATCAGATGACTGAAAATAGATTTATCATAATCTTCATCTGATGGGAACTGAAATATTTCATAAAATTCATAAACACTTTTTTCATATTTAAATCCGAAAAAATGCTAATCACCTACATTTTTCACATTATTTCATTAACAAATTATGAATAAAGTACGTACATCAAATTGTATCAAATTTTCTCTCACTCAAACACCGCAAAAAACCTGATAAGCATAAAATTTAAAATAATTCATATAAAACCGTTCAAAGTTACTTAAAAAATTTTTAAAACTCATAAATATCATAGAAAATTTCATAAAATAATTTGTTTTGATAAAATTGTTCTTCAGTCATGAAATTAATTTCAGTTAAATTTTTAATGCAGAAGAAATTTTTAAATTATGTAAATTCGACGGTTCATTCTGTTGTTTTATCCACTCTTAAATTCCAGTAACTAAAAAAATTCAACTAATGCGTTTTTCTTTATTTTCTAAATAACTCCCTAAACCAACTTATCCGTATTTTTAAAACTAACTAATATAAATGGACAAATAAAATTATAAAACTCACAGAGCGCTCCTTAAACTCTTAAAACTCATAAATCTATTTGAAAACTAATGAAATAATTTGTTGTGATAAAATTTATCTTCTGTGAAAAAATTAATTTAAACTTAATTCGATATTTGGTTCATTTATTGTTCTGTCTACTCCTTAAGTTCAGAATTAATTAATTTTAAAAAAAAAATTTGTCAACAAAATTGGTAGTTTATCTTATATAGAATGTATCAAAATTATTGAATTTATCAAATTTGGATAATTGAAGAAATTTATATAAATTAGAGAATTATAATTGAAATAATTAAAATTATGGAGTTTGTAGAATTAATTAATGTGACAGAGTTGAAACAATTTATAGAAGTCATAGAATCTACCAAGTTTAAAGAATTTATAGAAAAATCGATTGAATTGATAGAATTTATCAAATTCCTAAAACTAATAGAATTTATAGAGTTTGAAGATTTATTCCAATTTATAGAATTTAGAGAATTTGAAGAAATTAAAAATTTATAAAATTGATATAATTTCCAAAATTTTTAGAATCTATAGTTCAAATTTATAAATCTCATAAATTCTGTAAATTCTGTAAATTTTTAAACCCTAAAAATTACCAAGTCGACTAACTCATCAAATCCTACAGACTTTATAAATTCTGTAAATTCTACATATTCTCTAAATTTTCTAAATTCTCTAAGTCTAGAATTTACGAAATTTATAAAATTCTTAGAATGTCTTGAATTTTATAAAATTCATAAACTAAATTCATAACCAGATTTACATAATTTAAAGAATTTAAAAACTTAATAGAATTTATAAAAGTTGTAGAAATTATGAAATTAAAGAACTGTTAATTTATCGTAATTTATTTAAATAGAATGTATCGAAATTATTAAATTTATAAAATATCAGAAATGAAGAAATTTATATAATTTAGAGAACAAAGATTAGAATAATTAAAATTGGAAATAGAACCTACCCAATTTAAAGAAAAAATTTAAAATTCATAAAATTTTTAGAAGTTACAAAATTTTCAGAATTCCTAGAATTATTAGAATTCATGAAAAATATGGAATTTAGAAAATTTTCGAACTTGACAAACTATGTTCATATATAAAATTCATAAACTATATCTATTTGTCCGTAGACACATTAGAATTTAAAAATATATGGAATTTGTAGAATTTAAGAAATTACTGAATTTTAAGCTTTATAAAATTAACTGAATCAACAGAATTTATTGGATTTCTAAAATTACGGAATTTTCAGAACAAGTAACATTTGAGATTGTCAAATTTCGGGAATTTGTAGATCTGGCAGAGTTGAAACTATTTACAGATATGCGTTCTCTACCAAATTTAAACTAAAGAATTTTAAGGATTTGTACAATTTATTGAATTTGAAAAATCGATTGAATTGATAGAATTGATCAAATTCATAAAATTGATCGAATTTATAGAGTTTTTAGACTTTTTCAGGTTTAGAGAATTTAGATAATTTAAAAATTGTGTGGATTCTATACAGTTTTTAAGTCTAAAAATAAATAAGTCAGTCTCAATTGCAAAAAAATTTATCAGTTTGTAAATTTGATAAATCCTACAAATTTTATAAATTCTTCAAATTTAATAAATTTTCTAAATTTTGTAAATCTGGGATTTAAGAAATTTATAAAATTCATAAAATTTCTGGAATTTATAAAATTAATAAATTTTATCGGATTTAGATAATTTATAGAATTTGAACAACTTACTGAATTTTGGACAATATTTATTTATTTATTTATTTACTTATTAAATTTTAGCTATTAAAACAAACTATTTTGAGCAAGACCTCATTCGTAATAGATTGCATCAGAAGTAGTCGAAAACAAAATAATAAAAAAAACTGCGCCAAGACCACAGAACCGGTATTGAAATCAATCTTTTCTCCAGGCTCTCCATTCCTCCAAAAATGCATTCTCATTTTCCGAACCTCATTTTCCGATTGTTGTATATTTGTTGAACGGCGGTTTTTATAAAATTTATAAAATGATTAGAAATTATGAAATTAAATAATTATTAAATTATCGTATTTATTAATACAGAACGCATTATTAAACTTATAAAATAATAGAATTAAAGAAATTTATATGATTTATAGAATTATAATTCGAATAATTGAAATTGGAGTTCGAATCTACCAAATTTAAGGAGAAAAATGTAAAATTCATAAAATTTCTACAATATATAAAATTTTTGAATTCCTAGAATTTTTAGAATTCATGGAAATTTTGGAATTGATAGTATTCTCAAAATTTAGAAACTGTCCGTACATAATAGTCCGTAACAAATTAGAATACATAGAATATGGTATATGGAAATTGTAGAGTTTTAGAAATTATAAATCTTACAAAATTTAGAATTTACATGATTTATAGAATTTAGGAAATTACTAAATTTAAGACTTTATAGAATTAACTGAAGTTACAGAATTTTATGGATTTATACCATTTTAAAAAAATTATGGAATTGTTAGAATTTATAAAATCTATAGGCTATATAAAATTTATAGATTTCATAGACTTATTAGTATTTATAAAATTTATGAAGTTTATAGAATTTTTCGAATTTATAGGATTTAAGAACTTACTGAATTTTTAGACTTATTGTATGAACTAACTATATACCGACTTTATTGTATTAACAAAATTTATAACATTTTTAACCTCTATAGAAACTGTGGAATTTACAGAATTTATAAAATTTACCGAATGTATTCTTCTTCCTTCTTCCTCCACTGTCGCAACATCCCATTAAGGGATTTTGCCGCCTAAACCGTGTTCCTCTAAATAGTTCGATCTGCCGCAAGTGACAGCCAGACACGATGACCAAGTGTCATCAAAGTGTGACCAAAAATCCAGTGTGACCAAAAATTTGAAGACGCTGAATTGGAAATGTTACTGGCTGAAGATTTTTCTCCAAAACAATCAGAATTGGCTGTAGCATTAAATGTTGATCGATCATCTGTTGCAAAACGTTTACAAACAATCGGAATGGTTCAAAAAGCTAGCAACTGGGTTCCACATGAATAAAAAGAAAGAGACCTCGAACGTCGAAAAACCATTTGTGATTCAAAGACAACAAAGAAAAGGTTTTCTGATTATGAGATTTATTATGAGAATCCCAAACGCCAAAAAACTTCGGTGAAGCGTCGTAAAGCTGGTCCATCGCAACCAAAACGAGATATCCATTGCAATAAGGTTATGCTCTGTATCTGATGGGATCAGAAAGGTGAGGTTTAGAGGAAAAACGACCAGAATGGGTGAATAGACACAACAAATTAATTTTTCAGCATGACAATGCAAAACCACATCTTGCAAACGTTGTGAAAAATTATTAACAAGGACAAGACTGGGAAGTTCTACCCCACCCACCGTATTCACCAGACATAGCTCCTTTAGATTACAACTTATTCCGGTCGATGCAGTCGTCTCTTTCTGAACAGCGGTTCAGTTCTCGCGCAGAGATCGAAAATTGGCTTAATGATTGGTCCAAAGACCAAGATTTTTTCAGAGAGGGAATCCGTAAACTGCCTGAAAAATGGGGGAAAGTTGTAGCTGCAAATGGAGCATACTTTCAATAAATAATTCTTTCATTTTCTAAATAAGCAAATGTGTTTTATTTTAATAAAAAAGGGCGGAGTCATATTCACACACCCAATAGATCCCTTTTAACGTCGTCGATCCACCGAATAGGTGCCTGACTCCAAAAACATCTTACCCTTAATGATTTTACGAATCCGATGGTCATTTTTGATCGTTTCTGTCTCCTTCTTTAATGGGACTGAAAATCTCTCCCGCCCTTCTGGGATGTTTCCCCTAGGCCAAATTATTGATATGTTCTCAAACATGATGTAGAACAGATTTGAGTGCCATAATCGAGCATTTTGTTGAAATACCATTCTCCGCGTCTTGCAATTTTTCATCTGCGATGTCACATGTGGTGTAGGAGGTGCTGGTGTCATCTCGGCGGGCTCGGAAGGTGGTAACTGCTTATTTAGAAGTGAGGAGAAATATTTCCGCCACACTTCGAGGACGACCGACGTGTCTATCTTTGCAATCCATCATTGCGAACAGAGCTGCTACTTGGATGAAAGTTCTTAGCTATTTCTCTTTGCGTGCTTCTTGCTCATACCATTTCCGTTTCTTCCGTTTGCATAGTCGAATGGAGATTTTTCTCGCAGTCATGTAGACGTTATCAGATTGTCTTGTTCTTTGTGATAGATTTCGTTAGTAAGCGTGAACTTTCTCCCGAATAGCACCAAGATAATCATCGTCCAACTATAGTAATTTTAGGTTTATATGGATTTTGACCTATGGCGGTTATTGCAGCTTCGCTTGCGATCGTTAAATGATGCTCACTGGTTTTGAAGGAAGTCAGAAAATAGTTTATTCTCAAAGATTCCTGCTGCAGTAGTGTGGAAGGTGGTGCGTGTAACTTGGTTCTTCAATACCGTGGTGTTTTAAAGTTTGATACGCTGGGAACGATGACTGTATGTGGTGGATAGACGAAATTTTGATTCTGCAACTAACATGAAGTGGTCTGAATCAATCTTAGCTCCACATTTAGTTATGATCTCTTTGAGGCTAGAAAATTGTCTGGACAATAGGATGTGGTCGATCTGGTTGACCATTGTCCCATCGTTTGATTTCCATATGGCTTTGTGAAAACGCTTACCTGCGTGTTTCATTGTTGATTAATGTAGGGTGCAAGAGTTTGAACCAAGGTGCTACGGTATTTACTGCTCGCCCTGCCAATTTGAGCATTTACGTCGGCCAGCACAATAGGACGGTTTCAAGCTGTTAGCACAAAGCATCTTTGATTTAATCAGGCTTCTCCTCAGTTGAGGTATGATCGTTTACAAATGTGATATTGAAGTGAAGCCCATGAAATCTTGGTGTACAAATCCGATTGTTGAAAGGCATGAAATCAGTCACAAATTAAGGGTTAATCCATAGCGACTGTAGTCGATGATGTCATTGCCGATTAGTCTTGTTTCCTGCAGCGCTATGAGGTCGGGTTTAGGCTAAGTACATTCCATGTTCCAAATTTAAAATCGTTGTCCTTATATATTGTCCGAGCTTTTTGTTGTGAATTCAAAAATATCCGGCCGGGCTCACGTTGAGATTTCGTAAGAATAAGGTTTTACCGGTTGGGCTGTTAACCCAACGCTAACCTCCAGTATAATAATATGTATTGAATATAGAAAATTTGAAGAAATCTAAAAATTAATGAAATTAATAGAATTTATACAAATTATATTTTTAGAGAACGTGAAATTTAAGCTTGGGGAATTTATAGATTTGAGATCTATAGAGTTGAAACAATTTATAGAACTCATAGAATCCACCAAATATAAAGAATTTATAAATTTCTACAATTTACGAAATTTTTAGAATATATAGAATTAAAATAAATTATAATATTTAATTGAGAGAGTTAACAAAATTTATAAACTATATAAAATTCATGAATTTAGAGTCCTAAACTTTTTAAAATTAATAAAATGTAAGGAACAAACTTATCGAATTTTGAAACTTAAGAGAATTAGCCTAATTTTGAAGATTAATAAAATCTATAGACACTATGGAATTTATACAATTATTTAAATTTTGTAAAATTAATGTAATTTGTTAGAATTTTTAAATTTCTAGAGTTCCTAGAATTTGAAAAAAATATGCGATTGATAGTGTTTACAAAATTTATAGAGTTTATAAAATTCCAAAATTTATGGAGTTTCTCAGAATTTATAAATGTTACAAAGTTTAAAATTGTTCGAATTTACAGGATTTATGGGATTTGTAAAATTATTAAAATTTATAAAATCTACTCGAATGAAATATGTAAAACTCAAGGAATTTATAAAAATTATGAAACTTTTAGAAAAGTAAAATTTGAGTTGGTAGAATTTATAGAATTTATTGGTCTGACAGAGTTTGGACATTTTATAGAACTCATAGAATCAAATTAATAAAATTTCTACAATTTATAGAATTTTTAGAATTTCTGGAATTTTTAGATTTAATAGAATTAACTAAATTTACAGAATTTATACAATTTTTAAACTTTTATGTAGTACGTAGCATTTATTGAATTTATAAAATATTAGCAATTCATGAAATTTATAAAATTTATGGAAATATCGGAATCTGTAAAAGTAAAATTTGAGTTTAAAATTTATAGATCTTAACAGAGTTGAAGTAATTTATACAAATCACTTAGTATACCAAACTTAAAGAACTTAAAAAATTTACAAAATATCTACAATTAATGGAATTTTTAGAACTTACAGATTTTATAAAATTTAAATAAAATGAAGAAAAAATTTAGTTAAATTATTGATGGAATTTAAAAAATTTATAGACTTTATAAACTACATACAATTTATAAAGTTTTAGACTTATCAGAATTTATAAAATTTACGGAACTAACTAGCCGAAATTTTGACTTTAAAAAAATAAAAAAATTTACAAAATTTTTATGATTTATAAAATCTCAGTTTTTAGTTTATAAAATATATTAAATTATTTCAATTTTTAGATTACCTAAGTAAAATTTAATTTTTTGGAATTTATAGAGGTTATAAATCTGAAAGATATTAGGCAATTTGTAGAACTCTAAAAGTTATAGGATTTAAAAGAATTATGAGTTTTATAGAATTTACAAAATTAATATTTGATAAAATTCATAAAATTTATAGAGTTCATAGACTTATTAGAATATAGAAATTTATGAAATTTTTAGAGTTTTTAGAATTTATAAATGTCACAATATTTAAAATTGTTCGAATTTTCAAAATTAATAGGATTAAATTATTTAAGAATTTACTGAATTTTTAGACTTTATAGAATTAACTATACTAAAACCTATGGAAACTATGAAATTTATAAAATTTGTAAAATCATTAAAATTTATAGAATCGAATTTATTCGATTTGTAAAATTTGAAAAATTCTAATTAATAATGAAATTTATAGAATTTTAAAAAATAATGGAATTCTTAGAGTTAATAAAATTTGAGTTTGTAGAATTTACAGAATTGGTAAATCTGACAAAGTTGAAACAATTTATAGAAAACTAAGAATCTATAAAATTTAAAAAATTTTAAAAATTCATTAAATTTCTACAATTTATAGAATTTAAAAAATTTATGTAATTGATAGAATTTATAAAATTTATAGACTATCTAAAATTCATAAAATTTACAGATCTCATAAACTCATAAAAATTTTTAAAATTTATGGAACTTGTAGGATTTAGAGAATTAATAAAATTTATAAATTAAGAACTTACTGAATTTTTGATTTTATAGAATAACCTTAATTTACAAAAATTTTAATTTATAGAATCTATTTAATTTATAGCATTAATAATATAATTAAACTTTTAGAATTTACTGAATTCAATAAATTTATATTTATTACTTAAATCTACAAAATTTCTAGAAATTTAGGAATTTTTAGAGTCAGTAAAATTTCCTTTTGCAAAATTTTTAGAATTTATAAACTTCTAGAGTTTATAAATGGGATTGATAGAGTTTACAAAATTTAAAAACTTTATAAAATTCAAAAATGTATCGAGTTCATAAACTTATAAGAATTTATAATATTTATAGAATTTTTGTTGTAAGTTTTAGAATTGTTCAATTTATAAAACTGTACAATTTATAGAACTCATAGAATCCACCAAATTTAAAAAAAATTTAGAATTTCAAAAAATTAGAGAATTTAAAAGAAATTTTATTATTTAATTGAGGGAATTTAAAAAAATTCATGAATTTCTAGAGTCCTAAACTTATTAAAATTTATAAAATGTAAGGACAACCTTACCAAAATTTCGAAACTTAAGAGAATTAGTATAATTTTGAGGATTTATAAGAGTAAGTAAAATTTCAGTTTGCAAAATTTATAGACTAAATTGTAATTTTGTTTGTACCGTTCCTAGAATTTATAATCTAAGAATCTTTAATTTGTACAATTCTTAGAATTTATAAAGGTTGCAAAGTTTAGAATTGTTCGAATCTACAGGATTTCTAGCATTTGTAAAATTATTAAAATTTACAAAATCTATGAAATTGATTGAATTTATGAAATATATAGAAATTAGGGAGTTAAAATTTTAATTGGTAGAATTTATAGAATTTGTTGATCTGACAGAGTTGGGACATTTTATAGAACTCATAGAATCTAAAAAATGTCTAGAATTAATAAAATTTTTGGATTTTCTAGTAATCTTAGATTTTACAGAATTAACTATCTAAAATTTATATAATTCATAGGATTTATAGAATTAATAAAATGTATAGAATCAAAGTATATTTAATTAATAGCATTTTTTGAATTTATAAAATTTGAGGAATTTATGGAATTTATAAATTTATGGAAATTTCGGAATTTGTAAAAGGTAAATTTGAGTTTAGAATTGATAGATATGAAAGAGTTGAAGTAATTTATACAAATCATTGAATTTATCAAACTTAAAGAACTTAAAAATTTACAAAATTTCTATTAGGGGTACAAATTGAAAATGCGGGATTGATAACAGATGGCGTTACTAACGCTATACGCATCAGGCAGTACTGTTACTATGTTCATGTCAAAGCTACGTCTTATAGCTTTAATTTTCAGTATGTGTCAATTTGTCGCAGTGTCAAATTCATAGTTTTTTTGAGCTCTCAATATGTCGAGTTTCGTGCCAACAAACAGCATTTGCGGGAAGTTTTAATACATACCTACAAACGCTGAAATGGGAAGTCTTACCCCACCCGCCGTATAGCCCAGATATTGCTCCTTCCGATTACCACCTTTTCCGATCGATGACACATGGCCTAGCTGACCAGCGCTTCCATTCTTACGAAGAAGCCCAAAAATGGGTCGATGACTGGATAGCAGCCAAGCCGGCCGAATTTTTTCGCGACGGTATCCGTAAATTGCCAGAAAGATGGAAAAAAGTTGTGGCTAGCGATGGATAATTCATTTGTTACCATTTTTCAGAATAAACGTTCAAAAATAGAAAAAAATCCCGCATTTTCAATTTGTACTCCTAATACAATTAATGGAATTTTTAGAACTTGATTAAATAAAGAAAAAATTTTATTTAATTAATTGATTAAATTTAAAAAATTTATGGACTTTATAAAGTGCATAAAATTTATAGAATTTCAGACTTATCTGAATTTATAAAATTTACGGAACTAACTTGCCGTAATTTTGATTTAATAGAAATAACTAAATTTACAAAATGTTTAGGATTTCTCAAATCTATAGAAACTGTTTATAAAATATATCAAATTATTTCAATTTTTAGATTAGTAAAATTTTAGTTTTTGAAATTTATAGAGGTTTTAAATATGAAAGAGTTTAGACAATTTGTAGAACTCACAGAATGCACCAAATTTAAGGAATTTATAAAATTCCATAATTTTTAAAACTTATTGGATTTAAAAGAATCATGAGATTTATAGATTTTAATAAATTAATATTTTATAAAATTCATAAAATTTATAGAGTTTATAAACCTAGTATAATATAGAAAATTTATGAAATTTTTGGACTTTTTAGAATTTATAAATGTCATAATATTTAAAATTGTTCGAACTTACAAAATAAACAGGATTAAAAAAATTAAAGAATTTACTGAATTTTTAGACTTTATAGAATTAACTGTACTAAAACCTATCGAAACTATATAATTTATAAAATTTGTAAAATCATTAAAATTTATAGAATTGAATTTATTCGATTTGTAAAATTTGAAAAATTCTAATTATTAATGAAATTTATAGAATTTAAAGAAATAATGGAATTCTTAGAGTTAATAAAATTTGAGTTTGTAGAATTTATAGAATTTGTAAATCTGACAAAGCTGAAACAATTTATAGTAAACTAAGAATCTATAAAACTTTAAAAATTTTAAAAATTCATTAAATTTCTACAATTTATAGAATTTAAAAAATTTATGTAATCGATAGAATTTATAAAATTTATAGACTGTCTAAAATTCATAAAATTTACAGATCTCATAAACTCATTAAAATTTTTAAAATTTATGGAATTTGTAGGATTTAGAGAATTTATAAAATTTAGAGAATTCATTAAATATATAATTTATAAACTTCTAGAGGTTATAAAATTTTGAAAAAATATGGGATTGATAGAGTTTACAAAATTTAAATACTTTCGAAAATTAAAAAATGTATCGAGTTCATAAACTTATAAGAATTTATAAGATTTATAGAATTTGTGTTGTAAGTTTTAGAATTGTTCAATTTATAAAACTGTACAATTTATAGAACTCATAGAATCCACCAAATTTAAAAAAATTTGAGAATTTCAAAAAATTGGAGAATTAACAAAAAAAATTATATTATTTGATTGAGGGAATTAACAAAATGTACAAACTTTAAAAAATTCATGAATTTATAAAGTCCTAAACTTATTAAAATTTATAAATTGTAAGGAACGACCTTACCAAATTTCGAAACTTCAGAGAATTAGTATAAATTTGAGGATTTATAAGAGTAAGTAAAATTTCCGTTTGCAAAATTTATAGAATTTATAAATTTATAGTGTTTATTGAATTTGAAAAAATATGCGATTAATAGAGTTTACAAAATTTATAGACTTTATAAAATTCCAAAATTTGAGTTGGTAGAATTTATAGAATATGTTGATCTGACAGAGTTGGGACATTTTTAGAACTCATAGAATCTACAAAATTTAAAGAATTTATAAAATTAATAAAATTTCTACAATTTATAGATTTTTTGGATTTTCTAGAAATCTTAGATTTTACAGAATTAAGTAGAGTACTTAGAGTGTATAGAATATCTAAAATTTATATAATCCGTAGGATTTATAGAACTTATAAAATGTATATAATCAAAGTATATTTAATTAGTAGCTTTTATTGAATTTATAAAATAAGAGGAATTCATGGAATTAATAAAATTTATGGAAATTTCGGAATTTGTTAAAGTAAAATTTGAGTTTAGAATTGATAGATATAACAGAGTTGAAGTAATTTATACAAATCATTGAATTTACAAAACTTAAAGAACTTAAAAAATTTACAAAATCTCTACAGTAAATTGAATTTTTAGAACTTCCAGAATTTATAAAATTTAAATTAAATAAAGAAAAAATATTTAGTTAAATAATTGATGGAATTTAAAAAATTTATGGACTTTATAAAGTACATACAATTTATAGAATTTAAGACTTATCAGAATTTATAAAATTTACGGAACTAACTTGCCAAAATGTTGATTTAATAGAAATAACTAAATTTATAAAATTTTTAGAATTTCTCAAATCTATAGAAACTGTTTATAAAATATATCAAATTATTTAGTTATAAAATATATCAAATTAATTTGATATTTTTACAATTTTTTAATTATTTGTTTATAAAATATATCAAATTAATAGAAATAACTAAATTTATAAAATTTTTAAGATTTCTCAAATCTATAGAAACTGTTTATAAAATATATCAAATTATTTCAATTTTTAGAATAAATAAAATTTCAGTTTTTGGAATTTATAGAGGTTACAAATCTGAAATAGTTTAGGCAATTTGTAGAACTCTAAAAGTTATAAGATTTTAAATAATTATGAGTTTTATAGAATTTAAAAAATTATTATTTTATAAAATTTATAAAATTTATAGAGTTCATAGACCTATTAGAATATAGAAAATTTATGAAATTTTTAGAGTTTTTAGAATTTAGAAATGTCATAATATTTAAAATTTTTCGAATTTACAAAATTAATAGGATTAAATTATTTAAGAATTTACTGAATTTTTAGACTTTATAGAATTAACTAATTTCATAAGATTTGTAAATTTATTGAAATTTAGAGAATCTATCGAATTTATCGAATTTAGAAAATATGTAGAATTAAAGGAGTTGATAAAATTTATAGAAATTCCATAATTGTTACTAAGTGTTATTGAAATTTATAGAATTTATAGAAATAATGGAATTTTTAGAGTTTGTAAAATTTCAATTTGTAGAATTTATGGGGGTAGAATTTATAGAACTCTAAGAATCTACAAAATTTAAAGAATTAATAAAATTCTTTAAATTTCTACAATTTATAGAATTTAAAAAATTTATGTAATTGATAGAATTCATAAAATTTATAGACTGTCTGGAATTCATAAAATTTTCAGAGCTCATAAACTCATTAAAATTTATGGAATTTGTATAGAATTTAGAGAATTTATAATATTTAGAAATTATAGGATTTATACAAATTAAAAATTACTGAATTTTTGATTTTATAGAATTAACTTAATTTACAAAATTTTTAAATTATAGAATTTTTAAGATTTTTTAAATTTATAGAAACTGTGGAATTTATAGTTATAATAAAATAAATAAACTTTTAGAATATACTGAATTCATTAAATTTATATTTATTACTGAAATTTATAGAATTTTTAGAAATTATGGAATTTATAGAGTAAGTAAAATTTGAGTTTGTCGAATTTATTGATCTGACAGAGCTGAAATAATTTATAGAACTGATAAAGTCTACCAAAATCAAAGGATTTATAAAATTCAAAAAATTTACAGAGCTCATAAACTTGTTAGAATTAATAAAATTGATGGAATTTGTAGAATTTTTAGAATTTATAAAATAAGGACTTTATGGATTTTTTTTACCAAATTTAAAGTGCTTATAAAATTTGTAGAATTATGTAATTTAAAGAATATATACATATATAGCATTGCGTTTGTGAAATTCATAGATATGACAGAGTTGAAAAATTTAAAGAAGTGTAGAATCAACAAAATTTTAAGGATTTATAAAATTATAAAATTTATAAAATTTCTAGAATTCGATCAATCTCTAATAATTCCATTTAAGCTTGAAAATCTCTTTTATCTTTACACGAATTTCATGAATTTTTTCAAACTTTTAAGTTTTTTCTAAACATTGAAAAGTTTATAAATTTAAGTTTTACGAATGTCAAAAATCAAATGCATAGATAGGTTGGTTTTCTTGAGTGATTGAATACCTTCTTGACTAATACAGCTTAAAAACCTTAAATTTAGTATAGAAATTTAAGTATTAGGTAATTAGAAATGTGTAGATTATAAAAAAATTACAAACTTTATTGAATCGTATTTATATGTATTATTAGCGAAACTGTGACAAAATTTTTAAATAATTTACTTGCCTGCCTGTCTTCGGAAAGAATATTGGTTACAATAAATTTTTGAAATTTGTTAAATTCGGAATATTACAATTTATTGCCTTCAAAACAAAAAACTTCAATTAAAGTGTTTAGTTTGAATTCTTCCTAATTTAAAAGATATTTATAACTAATTGCTCTACAGTCATTAAACACTTAATCATTACACAAAATCCACACTCTATACAGTCATAAACAAATTTAAAAACTATAAGCATAAATTCATCATTGAACATTGCATGGTTAGTATTTCAATATAAAAACAATTTTTAGAGCTCTAGCATTTCGACAAAAACTTATATAAAAATAATTTTCTATTGTTCAAAAAAATTAGATCTGAAAATTCATCCTACCCTAACATCCGTTTTTAACAAATACACAAATTTTATAAAAACAAAATTGATTTACAATTTATCCAAAAACAAAAAAAAAAATTAAAAATATGTTGTTAGATAATAATCTATTCAAAGTAATCGAACCAAATCGAATCGCAATGAGTTCGCGCGCACGCCCGCTATATATTTACAATCAGATTAAGGAATGTCGTGTCAATTACAATTCAGCCAACACAATAAAAAAAAAAAAAAATTGGCAAACAAATATTTGTAAAAATCGTTTTTTTTTTTTAATTTTAAGGTATTATGAGCAGACACAATGGGTAATGTATAATATTTATCCATCGCCATGCTTCCATGATCATCTAATATGATCACTAAATCGTAATAATATTTGGTCAAAATTGTCAACCATATCATATATCGCATCAATTCGATCCGCACAACATAATTTTGTAATATGTAATTGTGTTGTGTGTTTTCGAACTGTGACTTTTGCTTGGTGATACGTAAATATCCGGTATTTTGTTTAACAACAACAGAAACACAAAAACATTATGAATGATATCATTGGTTGATTGCGGAATGCGGCGCAAGAGGGACATAAAATAATAAATTTTTATTTTCTGGAAATAATTGATTTACGGGTGTCATGTTTAGTTAACATTTTGATTTGATCATTTTGCAAATACGAGTGCATTATGCTTTTTATATTTATGTATACATATACGAGCTGTTCGGCATTATTAAAGCGTTGTTTTGCGGAATCATTCGCTGTCATAGTAAATTATTTATTGATCAATCTAAACACGATGTTTTTGTATTTACTTATTATTTTATAGCTAAATAATTACCGACAGTTTTATTTATTTATTTATTGATATTTAGATGGTAGGTTTTATTAAATGTACGAGTCATTATAAAGTAATCTTGTTATCTCGTTATTTTTATTTGAATGATCCCGAACCCTCGAACTTTATACATTAATTTCATTCCTCGTTAACCAAATTTCTAAATTTTGAAAAATCTGCCGCCTAAATTCGTAAACTATATGGTTTTAGGGTGTACCTCAGTATGAGTTCAGAGTTTCTTGGATGAGGAACGATTGGCCCAAAATATTTCGTAATAGTTTTGGGGGCTTGTAGATGGGCGGGATGAAGATGAATTTTAGGATTGTGCCTATTTTAGAGCTCGTGTTTTACACAATTGCATTTTTTGGACATACAATTTATTTGCCAAATAATTTTCGAAATTTTTTAAATTTAGAAATTTAATTTATCTATTAACTATTATATAAGGAATTTCGCAAATCGCATATTTAATGAGTATAATAAATGAGTTTTAGGATTTTGTGAGTTTTTATGTATCAAATGAATTTTGTGAGTTTTTAAAGTATTATCTATGGTTCAATAACAAACTTAGTTGTTATTCAGATTTTTGATTTAATTAAGATTTACAAATTTCAGTGATTTGTGATTTTATTTAAATTTAAAGATTATTGCATCGCAAAGTCAAAGAAACTGGATTTTATGAGTACAAATGATGTGTATAAGAATATTATGAGGAATCGAATTACGAATTTGATTTGAAAGAATTTTATTAGTTTCATGATTTAAGAATTTGGCTTCCGTTTGATTTTTTATAAATTGTGTTTTTATAAAATGTTCCATACAATTTAAATACTTCATTCACAACAAAGAAATCAGAAACGATAAATTTGCAACATGGAATGAACACAGCCTAAGTTGCGGGCATATCCTCAATATATATCAATACACAAAACAATCACTGGAGTCAGCAATTTAAAATGGCATGCTTGGCAATAATCGAAATGAAGAGGTGCAAAGATCATCTTTAAGGTGGTAAACTTGAAACTAACACCAAACCTTATTATTGTTGAAATGAGTTAAAAAAGTGTATACTCTTTCTGAATAACAAAAAGTTTATTTAATTATTTTCACTTGGAAGAAGCGAAAGCAGTGCCCCTTTGTTAGACGTGGGACAAGCCAAAGGAAGGACATTTCAGCATTCAATATGGCGCTTAGCTTCAACATTGTATCATTGGTAAATTATGTTTGTAAAAGAATTCCTCAATTTTTACGTTTACTGGGTTCATAGAATTTCAATTTCCTTAAGCAATTTGCTATTTTGAATAAGAACATTTGCTCCGATGTTTGGATACTTAGAATTGAAGTGTCTCCTTCAGATTAAGAATTAATTCAATATTAATTGTAATTGTTGATCCTTTCAGTTCGACCTGTTGCCTCGTTACAATTGCCAATATTGAACGAACAACCACAAAAATTCCAATATTTCCAAATTTGTTCTGTTGCCAGCTTTAAATTAAGTTTTTTTTTTTTTTTTTTTTTTTTTTTTTTTTTTTAATTTAATATGTTCCGAAGATTGTAAGAGAATTCAATCCAGTTTCGAACTGATGAGCTTATGATTATGAAAAAATCAATCCTCTCATCAGGCCGCGGCGACTGGACTGACTATACCACAATTTACATTCTATATATACAGAATGTCCTGTGCTTTATGTACTAGCGAATCGTACTAATACAGATAAATTCAATTACAATTTTTTCTTCTTCACGACAATCACATAAGCTGTGAACGCTAATTTTACTTTGTTTTTTTTTTAATTTTTGTTGAATGTTAATTAATTCTTGTAATTTCTAAATATGCTACCGGTCTTACGACAATTTAACATTCAACAAAAATAAAAAAAAAAAAAAAAAAAAAAATGTTTAAATTAAGCCTTATTCATTACAAACATTTTCCCAGATGTTTGACATTGGTACTTCATATAATGACTAAGTTACGCGGAATATGCTGGAACATCGAAATAAAATCTTCAGGGACATGGAACATGAAAATAAAATCTTCAGGGACCAACTTGGCACGATGTGACGTGATTAAGGTGTATCTCCATATAGTGTGATAGGCGCTTAAGTTCATGGCCTAATGTATTTCAGAGAGATCTTAAATGTTCTGAGGAACATTAAGTGCCGGAAATAAACTCTAATGAATTCAATCTGAAATTGTATCCACCATTTAGGACAAAACATTTAAGACCATCCGTATATTGGAATTTGAATATAAGCGTACATCGTTACAGAATACTCGATACAGAATTAAACAGGTTCTGGACCTCTGTCCAAACTAATTTCGTAAGATTTTATTTCCGTCATTGAATATTGGTAAGAACGATTAATTCAAATTTGAATCACAACTTGACGAAACTTGACGAATTTTTTACCACAGAGAGGATAGACACAATTACCCATACGCGGAAGTTAATTTAGATCAATATTTCTTTCGCGTACAATCATTTTATGAACTCTTCTTTAAAATTTTTTTAGTTTAAAAAACTATAGATTAATTCACCTTGATTTCTTGCAGGTAAATAGGATGCCATCGAGTTTAGTACTTCCAAAAAAAAACATGTCGAAAAATGGCAAGTCTGCCGTGTTTTGAGCTATTTAAATGAAGATATGTAGCCTTACGTCGACAAATTTCTCGCTGTAAACTTACAGAGCATAATTTACGGTTATAGAGTCTAGTTACATGGGGGGCGAAGTCCTAGATTCATACCTCCTTGCGGTGCTCGCTAGGTCATGCTAAGTGAATCAGGCGGTATAGTGGAGACGAGCAGGAGAACTCCTGTTTATAGTCATGTACACTACATGTCAGGGCGAGTCATTGGCGCCTTAAAACCAATATCAAATCAGCGTCTGTTCTCCAGGTTAGTTGCGGCTGAAGCGGGCGTCTGTCTTGTATCAAGCGGCTCACTATATAAATGTGTTCAACGTAGGACTGGATGCCTTAAGATTCTCACCAGTATGTGGCCCACACACGTAACAAGCGGGTTGAGCAGCAGGCCAACAACTTGCTCTCATAAGAACAATTTAAGTTATGAACCCTAATCAAAGGCCTTGGATTACCATATCGGATTCATCACAAAATCGACCTCGGAAATTGTACACGGACAACGCTTTAAAAATGGGAACATGGAACGTGCCTAGCCTCTTGAGACCTGGAGATCTCCAGATCCTTTTGAATCAAGCAAAGAGTTACACATTAGACGTGCTTGCACTACAAGAGCTTAGATGGTCTGGGAGTGGGATCCATGGCACTACCAATGGTTACACTCTTCATTACAGCGGCCATCAGAATGGAGGAGAATTTGGAGTTGGCTTCCTTATCCAACAGCGCGCGAAGCATCATATCATCGACTTCCGCCCTATCAACATGCGGGTATGCACGGTCAGGCTCCGCAACAAGAAATTTAACATCACGAACGTTAATGTACATGCACCCACCGAAGATAAATCTGATGACATTAAAGATCTCTTCTTTGTCGAGCTGGAGGAAGTCATCAATAACATACCGCACGACGACATTAAAATCATCGTGGGCGACTTTAACGCAAAAATCGGTAGGAGTGCAGAAAATACATCATACATCGGTCCTAACAGCCTGCACCTAACTAGTAACAACAACGGCCAACGCGTCACCGACCTGGCAATAACGTACAACTTAGTTGTATCAAGTACGTTTTTCCCACACAAGAGAATCCACAAAGTAACGTGGAGATCGAATGATGGAAGAACGGAAAATCAAATCGATCACGTCATGGAATCTAAGAGACACTCCACCAACATATTCGACGTCAGATCTTACAGAGGTGCAGAAATGGACAGCGATCATGTTCTTGTCATATTTAAGTATAAGTGCAAACTGTCATCTACTTTCAACAGACAAGCACAAAAGACCGTTCGGTGGAATACTGATGCTTTAAAAGACCAAGCGTCACTGCAGAGTTACCAATCAGCTGTCACTAATTATTTAGACCGGCCCAATAACAACGAAGAAGCTCCTCCTAACATCCAGTTCCATCGGAAGAAGGCCTCCGAGGTCCCGCAATGATTGGTTCGATGATCAATGCCGAAGGGTCGACAAAAAGAAGTGCTGCCGGAGAATTGGAAGACTGCACTCATATGTCCGCTGCACAAAAAAGGAGACCGTCTTAAATGTGGAAACTATCGTATTATCGCCCTATTGAGCACTGCTTACAAAGTGTTGGCTAATGTTGTACTTGCCAGACTCATCCCTTTCGCCGAAAACATCATTGGCGACTATCAATGTGGTTTTCGTCCCAA
This sequence comes from Tipula vernalis, assembly GCA_958295665.1. Lineage (NCBI taxonomy): Eukaryota > Metazoa > Arthropoda > Insecta > Diptera > Tipulidae > Tipula > Tipula vernalis. The sequence goes on from OY282560.1 coordinate 169,563,595, forward strand.
CCGATCGACCACTGACCAATGTTTTACCATTAGGATGATCTTGGAACAATGTTGGGAGTACAACATAACAATACATCAACTGTATATAGACTTCAGACAGGCATATGACAGTATAAACCGCGAAACGCTATAGGCCGCGCTCATATGGCTAGGAATTCCAGAGAAACTTGTTTCTCTGTGTAATTTAACAACCTCTGGGTCTGTATGTAGAATCGTAATTGAGAGAACTGTGTCAGACTCCTTTGAAATACCATCTGGTGTTCGACAGGGAGATGCACTCGCGCCTGTGCTGTTCAACTTGGCGCTTGAATACGTAGTGAGAAAAAGCAACATTGGAACTTCGCGCTGTATATTTAATAAATCAGGCCAAATTCTTGGATATGCAGATGATATCTTGCTTCTTGGCCGAAGACAAGCCGGAGATATCAAGGACAGTTTCATACAGCTCAATCGCTGCGCAAGAAGACTTGGTTTGGAGGTGAACAGCAGCAAAACAAAATTGTTATCAACATCCAGGAACTTCTTCATGGTAAATCTCGGAATTGGCGACCATAACTTTGATAGCGTCGAAAACTTTAAATACCTAGGGTCAGTTATAACATCGTCGAATGATATGCAGTCAAATATAAAAGCCCGAATCGCTGCCGGACAACGAGTTTTCTACGCCCAATCGAAATTATTGCGATCTAAACATCTGTCGCAGTCGTGCAAGCTCGCACTTTATAAAGCACTCATAAGACCTGTGCTGTTTTTCGGAAGCGAGAGCTAGACCATGACCTCTAACGATTGTAGATTGTTATCTACCTTCGAAAGGAAGGTCATTCGCTCAATCTCGGACAACGAATATCGGATGTATATGAACCACGAGATAAGGCAACTTCTTGGAGGCTGCGATATTATCGGATCCATCAAATTCAATCGAGTTAGATGGCTCGACCACGTTACACGGTCTCCACAATAACGAACGACCAATAAAGTGTTCCATCAACAACCAGCCGGTGTTCATCGAAGAGGAAGACACCGACTGCGCTGGCGTGACGACGTCGAACAAGATCTACATGTATTAGGCTGTCGAAACTGGAGGACGAGAGCGATGGATCGAGACGGATGGAGGATCTTAGTGCGGGCGGCAAAATCCCTCTATGGGATGTGAAAGGCAGAGAGAGAGAGCGAGAGAGAGAGAGAGAGAGAGTCTAGTTACATTTTATGAATACCATTTTAGTACTTATCGGAAATTTTACCGTTATAGAGCGAATTTACGTTTTGTGCATAGTGGCATAAGAAACATCTTCTGGAAACACATTTTAGTTTGCCCGTTGATTCAACAGCAGTCTATCACTTTGGTACTTATTTTAAGGCTTATCGGTGGTGAGAAAATAGCTACTAGCTTTAAAAGCTTTTAGAAACTAACAAACTACTGCCCATTCACTAAATCTAATTTTTAATTGAATTGGACTTTACCCTTCTTTTGTCCTCAACCAACCGGCAGAAAATTCTTAAAAATGGCATATAACTACCTCTGTAATATAAGAGTGTATGTTGTTTAAAATTTTACCAGCAATAAGTCTCGATGTAACCAGCAGAGAAATACCTGTAGAACTCTACCAAAATTTAGTAGAGCTCTAACAAAAAGAGCGAAATCATCACCTAAAATTGCATCGGAAATAAAAATAAATTTTAAATTAAAATTTCAGCAAGACCAGGATCCGAAGCACACTTCCAGATATTAAAATTAAAGTGGTCCACTGGGCTGCCTAATCACCGAATTAAAATCCGATAGAGCATTTATGGGCGGCATGAGAGCGGATAATTGCTACAAGAAATTCCTCTTCAAAAGAAGGATTACAACAGATTATTGCTACAGAAAGGGGAAAATTAAGAGGGGTTGTCCCCTCCAGCTTGGTGTAATCAATATCTCTCCCTTGCCAGAAAATTATTGAAGCTGAACGAGGCCTTACAAAATACTAGGTAACCAGTTTACGCAATATTCCAGCAAAATATTGAAATCGTGTAAATACTTGATTGTCATGAATTTCCGTGGTTTGAGATTAAAAACGGTACTACCTGTGCTACAACAATTTTTTAACTATTGAAGTGCGATATATTTCTTTAGTTACAGATTGAATATACCTAAAAAATACCGCACAAATACTTTTTTTTAGCACACTGGGATTACCGAGTATCTTCCGGAGTAAAGTGGAATAAATTAAAGATTAAATAAGTCAAATGTTGTTTAATTAAAAGATTTATTTTCAGATTGATTACTGTGTTAAATTAATTTTTATTACAATTAGCAAGTATCATGATAAATCAATCGAAGAGGCGATGGATGATCGTGGAAGCCGAGGAGACCCTGGCGGAGACGGGGGTGATTGCTGATTAACTGCGGTTGCGTAAAGTTTAGGAAGAAACACTGAATGAAGTACTTGGTCACCGCTTCCATTGTGTGTAGTGCCGTCATGTTGAATTCATGCTCCGCTAACATTTATGGAGATATGTAACTGTTTCGCATGTTTGGATGTATTCGTATGCAAGTGTGGCTGCTTGAATCCATTTGGATATCCCAAATACTTGTATTGGAAATACTTTTATGCGTGATATGATTGCAATATTTCTTTTGTGATATGTTTATCTCTTCCTCAACTTCTTCTTCAAATAATTCGCTCGACTCCGACGTCAAGTAAATAGATCTCATTTGCTGCTTTGTGCAATTCAGATCGGTGTGGTAATAGTGACTCCTACTGGGCGATATATTAGTGGGAGTTACTCAAATGTTGCTTTAGCGAATCTAGTTGTTTGGCGCCAGCAGTATAGGTGGAGGCAGCTCTGAGTATATGACAAGCAGCTCTTCGATGGATATACCCCCAGTAATTGATTCTGTAAACCTTTATCCTCTTGGTGATGGTTTTACCAAGCCTTTAACATTGCGTGTTTCGAGTCTATGGGTGCAAAATTCAAGTCATTATAGTAAGCCATAAGTTAGGATAGGGAGAATTACTTTATTATACAGATAACGATTTTAATTTTTTTGTTGCATTTAATAAATTCTATCTGTTTAGTGACTCAGAGTGCTTGATGACACTGAGTTTGAATTGTTAAGGGTTGACTTAATTTTGATGTCAGGTAGGTACCAAAAAAAACGCATCACATCAACACGGATCCGAGCGATTCCAGACATTGTGATTAGGGACGCGGAGAAAGGTGAAGCTGGATATCAAATTAGGATGGTAAATATTTTAGTATCAAGTTCTAATCTAGCTGATTTTAAAGAACTTATTAATTAAGCCAGAATAGCTTCTATTGTGCCGTTGTCTCGTGTGATTAGTATAACCTAATCTACATATGTTATGCATCGCGCTGCTCTAATAAGCAAAATTTTATTCAGGATGTAATTGAATATATGTACGAAGAGAAATTGGGTAGCCTTGTTTGACTGCTTTGTTTTTCCTGACTTTTCCCGTATACATATTAAACCATTTAATTAAGGTGCGCTCCCAAATATAGGCTTGATGAACTGAAAAGCTTGGATGTAAATATTTGGAACGTCTATGAGTGATTCAAGGGAATTTTATCCGTACCAGGGGATGTCTTTCTGCGTATAGAGGCTGTAACCTAATTTTATTTTTTGTGGGTGGCCCTAATAAGAAATAATCAGTCTCTTCGACTAGGGACCTAGGGACGGCCTTTAACCTTCGAATTTTCGCAATTCTCCATCACATAAGAAAATAGGAATGTAGTGCACATCATTCTTTGCATTGGCTCTTTTATGCTGCTTAAAAAATGAGTAGGTTTTACGTAGTCTGTCGGAAGGTTTGTAAAAGTTTAAATTTTTGGAAAAATTGCTGGCATCCGTGAAACCTTGTTTAGAATAGGCATTATTTAAACCTGGCTTTCTGGATACCGGTGTGAGCATTAGAATCCTTAGGATGTATGTATGCCTCTTATAAAGTTTGCACTTTTCAAATAGGTAGGTGCTTGTTTCCGCTTAGCTGTTATTTATTCTGCCTCTGAAAGGGATCTTTTTTATGTAGAGGATAAAGCATACTAGTACTGAGCTTTAGGTTCTTCATTTTGAAGTAATGAAAGGTTTCAAAATCTTGGAGAAAATTCTGGGATTTGTGTCAGATCCAACACTCTCCAAAGATACCCTCTGGACTCTAGGCAGCACACCTACCAAGCAGCAAATCAACAGAAATGGTTCTACACGAGCTGACATCGGAAATCGAAGATACGCTGCGGAATAAAGAATTATTACTATGCTCCTTCATTGATATCCAGGGAGCTTTTGATAATACTAGTTTCGAGGTAATTCAGGAACAATCACTAACAAGGGGTACAGACCCCTTCACCGTATGGTGGATTAAAAACATGCTAAGAAACAGGAGGATTATGGCCTCTTTTGGAGCAAAACCATCACCATACCGGCACCAGGGGTTGCCCCCAGGAAGGTGTTCTCTCTCCCTTATTCTGACTGATCGTGATGGATTAATTACTTACCAGACTGAGAAATTTAGATTTCTCGAACATTACCTATGCGGACGACCTAGCCTTGATGGTTAGGGGCAAGTAGTAAAGGATTGCTGCACAGAGGTGGGCCTTACGGTAAATTCTAACAAGGACAACTGCACTCTATTTACTAACCGGAGGAAAACTGTCCTTCCGGGGGGAAGAGGTTAACTCCCCAACTGTCGACGGAGGCTAAATATCTGAGTGCCGTACTTGATCAGAAATTGACATTGAATCCCCACTTAAATCATATCACAAACAAGGCGAATAAGGCCTATTTCATCTGCCAAAGAATGATTGGCAAAACGTGGGGACTGAGCCCACAAATGTTGCTTTGGCTTTACCGGGCCGTCATAAGACCTATGTGGTGGCCAAAGGCGGAGCAGACTGGTGCACGGAGAATACTGGACAAGATCCAGAGGTTATTCGGTGTGGTTGCAACTGGAGCAATGAAGACTTGTGCAACAGCTGCCCTTGAGTGAATACTGGGGCTCTCACCACTGCACCTACACATTAAAAAAGAAGCCGGTTCAAGAGGTCTGAACTTAAAAATTACAGCCAAAATTTTAAACTATAAGGCCAGGACACAACAATATCCTACATCAATTAAATTTTAAGGAGGAATTGATCCAACTATCGGATTTGATGGTAACGACAATCGACTGTCAAAGAAATTTTACTATTAGTTTGCCGGATAGGATACTGGTAGAGAATATTATCTCCTCCTTCTCCCGCCATGCTTCTATATGGTATACGAATGGGCCAAAAACAGACAGGGGTACCGGTGATAGTCGGGCCCGAACTAGAACTATGCATACTACTGGATTTTTCAGGCAGAGACCTTTGCTATTGAGGTATGTCTGCTTCAATGTCTCAAAAAGAAATATAAGAAGACCGAGATCTATATAATCTCGGAAAGCCAGGCAGCTCTGCTAGTATTAGGAGCTTCAGTGTTCAACTCGAAATTGATCTGGAGCTGCTACTGTAATTTATTAGAACTGGGTAAAGCAAAAAAAGTCACCCTTTTGTGGTCTCCTGGCCACTCCACCATTGGAGGAAATGAGGCAGCAGACCGACGTGCAAAAATGGGGGCAACCCGAGATTTCCTGGGTCCCAGTCCTAGTATTGCTTTTTCCAAAACCCACTTAGCAGATGGTATAAGGGACTGGATAGGAAATTACTCTGGGATTCCTCCATTGGGATGAGACAGGCCAAGAAATTATTCAGTTATAATATTATACGTCTGGGGGAGGCACCGAGGATGGACCGCCAATCTCTAAGTCCCCTACCGATGCTATCATCCTGAAAATATTCAAGTTCCTCAATGCGTACATAATCCAGTGACCCAACGCCGACCCACTGGATATGCATCAGGTAGCGACGTTTATCAAGGATATAAACTTACATTTCACGTAGGAATCTCTAGGGATGCACAATAGGCCTCAATGGTCGCAGTGCTCTGGGCAACGAACAGCGAACACCCACCCTTTTGCAAAAAAAAAAAATTAAAGAAAACTCGATTTCGATATTCAGGAAGTCCCGTGGAACCACCAATCTCAGCCTTCCAGACTCTTCAAGCATCTAGCGCACTCGTAGTATTAGAATGGTTTCGTCTTGTGCTCACTTTTAATTGTATTGTGTGTAATATTAATCACATAATACTAACTATTGACCACCTAGGTGTCTGTAACAGTAGTTTCCTAATTTAATTGATATACCCAATTTAATTTATTTTTAGCGTGTTAGACCAGATGTTAACACCTAAGAAGCCTGACCGAATTTTGGAAATTTTAAACATCCAACGGATATGTAGTTTAGAAATTGTGTTGTCTTGATTTTTTGTCTTCTTAATTTACAAGCATAGTTCAGCTCGGACTTCATTACAGGACAGCGTCCATCACAGATCAAACTTCTATAATCTTAATGGCAGGTTTGCTGAAACTCTACATTTATAATAGTAGTTTCAGTTAAATTGTATTCACTCACGTGCAAAAAGACCATTTTACAACTACATATTTTCAGTTGAACGTAAAAACTTTATGGTGAATAACAAACAAGTGACATAACGATCATCATCTTTTAATTATCACCCCGCGCTTATAACAGATAAACAATTTAAAATTTTCAAAACACACAAAAATATCAACGATAAAATGTTTTATGCAAATATATGACATCATCAATGGCACGTTCTTATATCCAAAGATATGTCACATACTACATTATATATGTACAGTAACGATCGCAAATAAACCTAATCGCGTTGTAATATGTGCGCCATATATACTTATGCAAATTATGAGTAATTTCTAAATTATTGACTTAGAACGCGCTATTTGCATTTATTTATTGTTTTGCCGAATGCCATTCGCTCGTTCTATAAATATTTAAATATGGATTTGACAATATTATTTCTAGTTGCTGCTCCGACTGACTTACGTAAGTTGTAAATATATTTTTTTGTATTTTTTTTTTTATTTTTTTAATTAATAAATATTTACTTATTTGGGTTAAATTAATAAAATGTTATCGGCTGTTATTTATTAATTGTTTATTTATAACTCAGGTGGTTTTTTTATTGTTATTTAAATATTAATAACAAAACAACGAACGAAAGGAAAATTGTTATGGTGTGTGTGTGTGTGTGTGTGTGTGTGTGTGTGTGTGTGTGTGTGTGTGTGTGTGTGTGTGTGTGTGTGTGTGTGTGTGTGCGCAGCAATAAAATGCATTTGTTGCGGCGACAACGCGACAAAATATTATATTGTTTGCCTAATTTTATTATAATCGGAAATTTACTACGTAAATACACGATTTGAGTAAATTATATACTGCTTGGTATACCACGCGAGGCGCACCACACATAATTTAATTAAAAATGAATAAAACGCGAAACTAATTAAACTATAAAAATAAAAAAATGAAAAATAGTGGCATTGATGTCATATCGCGATCGATTGTTAATTATTGTGTACAGACGGATGATAAAAACGAATGTATAAAGCTCGTGTACGCTTGCTTATACTCGAATGTGGTAATGAGCTTAATAGGTAGCGTAAACAATAATAGTATATTTAATAAAAAAATTAAATATAAATAGTCGCTCGTGGCAATATGCTGCCGACACCATGTTCGTGCACGACGCTTTTTTTTTTTTTTTTTTTAATAACAAGTGCGGATGGGATTTTCATTTTTGTAATGCATGACTAAACCAGTACTTATAGGTATTGTGATATGGAACGCTATTTTCAGCTAAATTCGTTTGTAAATAAATAAAACGTGTAGTTTTATGTAAATTCCGTATTGTTCGTGTGAATGAACATGAATTTCCGGAAAATTACACGTTTATTTAGTACAAACATAACTTTAATAACGATGTAACGATATTATCGTCATTCTGAGTCAAAATTCCCAAAATTTCAAACGTGAAACCTATATGTGGCAAACATTATGAACGTTTAAAGATTTATAGTTTTAAAGATTATTATATAATTTGTTCGGTTCTTAAAGCTTAAACATATTCCATGAAGCGTCCAGCCCATATCAGAGCAGCCCATAACATTTATGATTTATCTGTAAAATACATTTTTCATTCAATTCAAAAAACTAAATTCAAAATAAAAGACACCAACACCATTGTACCATTCGTTCGGGGATTCAACTAGAAATATTTCATATGGTAATTCTAAAATTATTTGTTACATCCCACAGCAAATTTTTCGTCTTAGTTAGTGTGTCTTCTGTTTATCTGAGATAAAGCAAAAAATATGAAATTCAACACCCTATTAAAGTTAGCCGAAAGTTTCCAGCCAAAAATGAAAAGTCGATAATGCAGATTATGTTATTGACATTCCAGTCGAAAATAAATCAGCCTCTAAAGTGCTATGTCTGGAGATGGATTGCATTGATGTGACTTGTCAATAGCTGTCGTAGAAAAAAAATTCAGTTTAAGTTTCCCATGGGAAATCTCGGAAAATTAGATTTTCCAAAATTTTAAATCCCGAGATTTCCCACGGTAAACTTGAACTGAATTTTTTTCCTGCGATAGCTATTGGCAAATCACATCAATGTAATCCATCTCCAGACATAACACTCTATAGGCTGATTTTATTCCAATTTTGTGGATTCCTCTGATTTTCCGATATTTTCTACGAATAGGTTAAGAAAAGTTTTACAAGTAAAACTATTTATAATTTTTTTTATTTAAATCCTATTTAGTTTCGGCTGATAACTACTAAATTTTTTATTTTCGGCTGGAATGTTAATATTATAATCTGCATTATCGACTTTTCACTTTTGGCTGGCAACTTTCGGCTAACTTTAACAGTATAAATTCAACGTGTAAAAAAGGGATAAAAGTTTTAGATACCTTGATTTGTGATTGCATGGGTTTGTTACTAAAGTTATGTTCGAGATATAGTTTTCAGTGCTTCTACCGATTACTACGGCAAATATCCGCTATACTCGTATCTGTCTTGTGTTAATCTTGCGGTTATCTTCGCGGACCGGTTCGTTAGTTTATTCAGGTATTATCAGCTGTGCGTAAAGGGCGGAATGATTACGAAAAAAATGTTCGTCGTTAATACATTCGTATTTCGTGTTTGTTAGAAAAAAGTACCGCTGACGTGTTGTAGTGAAATAATAAATTTTTGTTGGGGAAGTTTAACGAAAAACTAAAAATTACAATACTAATTATTTTATTTAAAACTGATTATAAAAACTGAGAGTTTTAAACTTCGTACATATTTTATTATTACTTTACATAAATCGAACTAGCATCTTTACGATTATTTATTTTGTAAATTGATTTACTACATCGATGGCCAACAGTAAAAAAAACTTTCGCGGGATACCTTACCCGGTAACAAAGTCTGTCCACTGTATCCCTGTATAACAAATTACAACAAACGAGATGATGGCTAAACACTTTACACAGACTTTGTTAATTCGCGGAGGCAAAATAAAATTAATGAAAACAAATTTTGTAGCCACGAACAAGACCCCAATAATTTCACACAAACCTACATAAGGTAAGTAAAACATTATTAAATATCTTTTCCCGCCACTATTGCAGATTTAAGAATTTCTACACTAAAAAAAAACGTACGCATATTCAATAAAAAAAATTATTGTTGCAATGAATTTTTTAATAATTTGGATCCTTTGTTGATTGATAGAATAAACTCAATGTTATTAGATTAGAATATCATTTCTTAAAAGCTATTCCTATTTTTTCGTCAAAAAATTTAATAAATTTTTTAATTAATTCAACGAACATAAAATTATCATTTTGTAACCAATTTGGTTGATCTTACAACTTTTTATTGAATCAATGTACCAATTTAATAGAAGTTTCACGAAATGTTATGCTATGGTTTATATTATTAATGAATTTGTTAATTAATCATACTAATATTTATGAAACAAAATTATTGATACAACACCTATATTTATTAATTTAAATAACTAATTCATTGGCACAATGTAATAAGATAATATTGAATTGATAACCTCATTTCACGATGTTTATGAACTTTGTATTTCAATCAACAAATAAATTAAGCCATTAAAAAACTTATTTAGTTTATAATTGTTTGTTTGTTTCTATCTCTGCAATCTTTTCTGGGGCTCTAGGCACTCCCAACTCTTTCGCAGTTTGCTTTTTACGTCCTACCTTAACGCAGCAGTAGCCAAATCGAGGGCGTACGGCTATAGACCCGTTTTCGTTTAAACCACCTGCACTTTGCATTGCTTCATATGCCAACCTATAGTATTGACATGAAAGGTGGGTCGGCCCATGTTCATCTTCGTCACCAATCGAAATCAGATGATGAAAAATCCCTTTTGCATCCCGTCCCTATAGGGATTCGAACGCGGTACCTCCCGATCCAACCGCCGCAGGTTCAACCACTGCGCCGTTTGCTCTGTTAGTTTTTAATTTAGTTTATTATGTATATCAAGAAAGAAACTTTTATTTATTTTAAATGAAATTTAAACTGGCTGGAGAATGAAATATTTATTTCATTTATATGCGTTACAGGTTTAATCCGTGGATTCTGAATATTTAATATAATTCGGGATTTATATTCTTATGTCTTGCTTTTATAAAATGATTAAAGATTACCGATTGATATGGATTTTTTTATAAAATAAAACAAGTGTACAAACTATTTTTTATGTATTAAAATGAAGTTCAATTATTCAAAAAATACCTTTCCACTTGTAACAACTTTTCTTGGGTTACATAACAGTTGCTATTATCTTAATAACAAGTGAGAAACCGAATGCCTACTGCATGATTTTAATTTTCTTTCCTGTAATCACAAAACGAAATAGATCATATTTTTGAAATAGGCTACATAATGGGAACAGTCTGGCCTCGTTGAATTGCGACTGTAAAATACTGAAGCAACCAGAGTTCAGCGAAAAGAGAGGAGAGTCAAGCAGGACGCTAAGACGAATTCATGAAACGCAAACACGAAACAGACCTAAGCAATATATTATATATTCTCTAGAGTGTTGTGGTAATTTGCTTGTAGTCCCGTATAGCCTCTCGATTCGCATCGCTTTTCGCGTTTACTCTGGTCGCTGCCTACGAATGAAAGATTTATTTAGAGAATAATTAAGAACAAATTCGAAATCAGGTTAAAACCTCATTCAACTTCTCACTCTGAATTTCGGTCTAGAACACTATTACCACCAGACAATTTATTTGGAAATTTTATATAAATATTATTTTAGATGAATGAATGAAGTTTTTATATAATTTAAGAAATAAGTTCTAAAACAATAAAGTGTTAATGCCCAATCACGACTGAATAACAGCAATTTTAAAACAATTAAATAGTTTATCGATTCAATGAATTATTCTTTCAAAAAATCATTTAAATACGTATATTTACTTTTTTTATTTATTTTTTTCTTATTAACTTAGTTTATGAAGTTGTTAAAACTTTTATTAACTTGCCTACATTTCAAGATATCAACGAGAAATCGGTCAATAAATGTCTATTAATTGTATTGACGATCCGGTTATTAATTTATAATCGTGTTTGTTTTAGAATTAATGTGACCAGTTAATAAATTCATTGGTTCAAAGAATTTTTCTTCCGAAAAATTTAATGAAAGGGATTCATTGAATTATTTTTTTCAGTGTAACAGAAATCAATCAACATCAGACTATTGCGAAACAAAAGACAGCCTCATCACTGTGGCCACTTTATATGTGCAGTAAAATTTTGTTTTTGATTTTTGCACTGAATATTTTTGTATAGCTGTATATCAAATATTGTATTACAGTAAAAATCCCCAAAGCCGGAAATCACATATCGCAGAAACACACAAGAGACGGAAAATCTATCAAAAAAAAAAAAAAAAATCCCCGCCAATTTAATTTCGAACAAATGAGTAACTATAAGCCGAAAACTCCTTTGTCCCGGACGGAAAGCAAGCCTGTAGTACAAAAATTTCTAAAAGAACTCCACAAAGCCGGAAAAAACCGGAAAAAAAAAAACAAAATGCAACGAACATCACGTTGTACATAATGAAGAAACGTCAACATCATAAATGTGTACTCAATACTCAAGCGGGATATCTTGTAATGTAGTGTTTAACTTAATTTTAAACTTTATTTTTTGTGATTTTCATGTGGTAAGTCGTAAGTGGATTAATTAATGATTTATTTATGTTCATAATCAAAAACACGTTACTTTTTAGTTATAGAAAATGGGCAAATACACAAATGTTAAAATACACAACCTAACCTTAAAAGAAAAATATGAGGCAATTAATCTACACAAGAATAAAACTTCCGGCAAAGAAATTTGTGCTAAATTTAATTGTGGTAAAACACAAATTTATGACATATTGAAGAACGCTAGTGAAATTACCACAAGATATGTCAACGGCAATGAAAATACTATAATGTGCAAAAAGCGCAGGGAGCCGGATATCCGAAAAGTAGACGAGGTTGTTTTGGAATGGTTAGCGGTACCTCGGGCTAAAACATTTCCTGTATCTGGGCCCATTTTACAAGAGAAGGCCATAGAAATAGCTAACAAACTAGGAATAACTGATTTTAAAGGTTCGAACGGTTGGTTGCGTTGCTTTAGAAAGCGAAACACCATTAAATTCAATGTGTATTCAGGAGAGGCAAGCGAAGTCAACCAGGATGTCGTTATTGAGTGGAAAGCACGGTTACGTTCTTTGACGGAGGGCTACGAAGACAAAAACATTGCCAACTGCGTTGAAACGGGGTTTTTTTTTACCGTATGCTACCAAATAAGACTATGCACGTTAAAAACCAAAAATGTGTAGGCGGGAAATTTTCGAAAGAGCGTTTTACCGTCTTTCTTACCGTATTTAGCGATGGGAAAATCTATAAAACTACTGTAATTGGAAAAAGCCTGAAGCCGCGTTGCTTAAAAAATCTTGATATTAAAACACTGCCTATTTATTGGCATGCCAACCGTAAGGCGTGGATGACATCAACAATTTTTGAATCTTACCTTATCTTACCTAAATATGCGCATGGAGAAGGAGAAAAGGCAAATTCTTCTATTTCTGGATAACGCAACTTGCCATCCCGAAATATTCTTATCGAATATAAAACTCATATATTTTCCAGTCAATACTACAGCAGTTTTGCAACCGTTTGATAACGGCGTAATCCAAAATGTTAAGGTGCATTATAAAAAATTAATGCTAAAATCTATTTTAATAAACTTGGATGCATGTGGAAAAGCTTCTGACCTGACCAAAAAAATTAATGTTTTGGATACTCTAATGTTCCTAAATGATGTTATATCAGCACTTAAGCCAGAAACAATAATTAAATGTTTTAGGAACCGCGAATTTCAGACTGACTTTAGTGCTGAAATTAATGTTGACATGTATGACGATTTTAATGAAATAAGCGACTTGATTTCAGACATATATGGTGGTGAAATTTGCTCTGGCCGGCAATTTGTCGAAGTTGACAACGATGTAGCTACGGAAAATGACACCGATTATCTAGATGAAATTCTGGAGTTATGTGGAAATGTATCGGAGTGTGATACATCTGAAGTCGAAATTGATGAAGTGGCTGTAGTACAAATAGAGTAGGAGATACCTTCACTCAATAAAATATCCGAATGCATTGATCAAATTAAAACTTACGCCTCAAACTCGGGAAATATGGAAGTGTACGAAAACGCAGAAAAAATGTATGTTAATTTAATAAACTCAACGAAACGCAATAGAGTTGTAAAACAGGCTTCGATAGACCAGTACTTTATAACAATTTCAAACTAACTCGACTGAATAAATTAGTTTAATGTTATTAAGCATAACACCGTATCCCGAATAAAACACATTTTAATTGTGCCTTATACAGGATTGTATGAATTTCCAACATAACGAACTAAAATTTTTGTTCGTTATGTTGGAAATTCATACAATCCTGTAAAGCAAAAGTAAAAAGTGTTTCATTGGAAATGCTCTGTTACACATTGTGATAAGTAACATCAAGAAAAGCTTTTACGTATGAAATGTAAAATTTTATTATTTTTAGTTTTTGGTAGATACTCGTAAACATAGACAGTTACGAGTATGTACTAACATAGTTATGTGCAACATACATAGTTATGTACTTAAAGAATATATACATATTTGTTTATTATTTATATGTAATTAAATAAATACATAGTTGAAAATAGATGATTTTTTATTTTGAAGAGCATACTGAAAATATTATGTACTATGTACATGCTACTTTAGGTAAATATATCTGGTTAAAAAAAAATTGTGATTGTAATTGCATAACATTTTTTTTTAAACCCAAATACGGAAAACTCCGCGAACCCGGAATTTTTCTTTGGTCCCGCCGATTTCCGGCTTAACAGAGTTTCACTGTACTTTACTATTCAAACAGTATTTAATCGATTGGTTTGGGTGGGGTAATTAAAAGAATAAATCAATAAACAGATAAAATCATCACACTCTACCACAATTTATGCACATTAACCAATTATACCAATAAAACAATAATGACCAAGGTTACACGGTAGCATGTTACAAATCTGATTAGATAAAAAAAAACAGACATCGAACCGATCTCATCATATGTTATGTATTTTGATTTAAAGTAATGAATCCGCTTGGAACATTTTACATGTTACAGTTTCATTGGTATTGTGCCAGCCTATCGACGTGTACTACTTTCATCTTTGCTTGCTGGCTCCGCTGAATCCTGTGCACAACGTCGTTTATTCTCTTTATAATTGTATATGGTCCCTCCCAATTACTTTGTAAGTATGGGGACTTTCCTTGCTTTGTTTGTTGGTTGTAGAACCATACTAAATCTTCTTCGTCATATGCTTTGCGATTGCTGTTAGGTCGTAACGGGCCTTTGATCGGTCGCTGTTCAGCTTGATATTCTTTCGAACATGTTCATGGATCTCAGCCATTCTGTTACTGGAGTCGCTTCCGTACTTCTCGGCTCCTTTGGGAGTTAATTCTGCTACTCCAAACTCAATATCGCACGGCAGCCGTATTTCCTTTCCCAAGAGGACTGTTGATGGTGTAACCCTCGTGGTATCGTAAGCTGTACTACGATATGCCATAATGAATATTGTGACAATTTTTGCACCAACCTTCAACATCATTGCGGCAGTTGACCCAGTAGAAACGTTCCCCCACATTGGTCAAAGTTTTATTAACGCCAAGATGTCCCCCGTGTGATCCATTGTGAACTTTATTTAACACTTCCGGGATTCACCATTTTAGCTACACTTATGGCATGCAGGTTTTGGTCGTTTCCTAATCCAAATTCTTACTGGGGCGAGCGTTGGATCCTTCTCCTTTTCTTCGACGACTCTCTTTGTTGTCCACCCTACGGGCACCCCTACGCCAATCCGGTTAAGGCTACTGATGTTTTACTTTTCCTCAATTTTGCTGTATTTTCGATGTTGAAAGTGTAGTTCTGCAGTTGTTTTATCCATCGCGCTACCTGTCTTTCTGGCTCTTTAAACTGCATTAACCAATTTAAAACAGCGTGGTCCGTTTGAATTAGAAATTTGCAAAATAATTTCCTTCTAACCTGTATAGCATTCTGCTGAAGTAGCAAATCACTCGTTCTCCCGCTCCATGTTGTTGAGACAAAACACCTCCAATTCCTACGTTGCTGGCATCCGTGTCCAAAATGAATCTTTGACCTGGCCGAGGATATGCCAATATCAGTGTTTGTCATAATGCTGTTTTCATCCGCTCGAATGACATTTGGCAGGCTTCAATCCACTGAAAAAGTTGGCTTATTTTGGTTAGTTTGGGCAGGCTGGCAGCTTTATATGAGAAGTTTGCGACAAATCTCCGGTAGTATGTGCAGAGCTCCAAGAAACTTACAACCTCATGCACATTCCTCGGCACTGGCCAACTTCATACTGCGTTTATTTTTTCTGGATCAGTGCGAATTTCTTCCTCCGACACGATATGCCCCAAGTACTTCACAGCCTTGATAAATTGTAACACCTCGCAGATATTTTTGAGGTGTTCGTCCAAACTTTTCCCGATTGCAATGATTTCGTTAAACGAGACGTATCTTCCAGTGCAGCTCCCTCAAAATTTGATACATTAGTATCTCGAACGTAGCTGGTACAATGCACAGGTAAATCGCATAACGGTGAATCGCCATAGACCGTCTTCTTCTTGAATCGCAACTTGCCAATATTCAGTCTTAAAGTCCAGGGAGCTGAATAAGTATCATTCGACCCGCCTCCTCTTGTTTAGCCAATGCCAGCCTTCTGGGTGCCTGTCGAATTGGTGTTGTATTTCCCGTTTTGATTCTGTGCTGTACCACCTCCGTTCGGCCGTATTCATCCTTGCTGCTTGGAAATATCTCACCGTACCCTGATAACATTCGTATTGCCAAAGCGAACTGCTCGCCTTTCAAATTCTGGCACAATCTTTGAATTGATTTCTTCGCCTCGGTAATATTTTTACGCTTATTAGCACTGGCCTCGATACTGCATTGGGCGATACTAATAGTAGGCTGGATTTTCCCGAGGATGACACTGGACTTTAGATGTTTAGCTTGTTCGGTTATGTTCACTATTCGGACGTTCTGGAATATATAAGTTCTGGAACATGGCCAAGTAGGATCGAACTTGGCTATTCGAATATGGCCATTGATGACGAATCTAGGCTATTTCTTAACCGATTATGATGTAATTTTTTGTGGGTGATGGAAATGGGATTTTATTGAAATTTGACATGCCCGTTGAAAATGGGATTCTAAACTGATTTTTAAATAAAGTTCTGTAATATGGCCAAGTATGATGAAACGTGCCTATTCCTTAATCGATTAGGATAAAATTTGACATGTGCATTGTAATTGGGATTCTAAAATGATTTTTAGTTCAAGTTCTGGAATAGGGCCAATTAGAACGGAAATTGGCTATTTCTTAACGGATTTGAGTGAAATTTGACATCTGCCATAAAAAAGGGATTCTACAGATGGTTTGTGTATAAGAACTGTGTGATAGTGATAGTAATGATGATAATGATATAATGATGATGATGTTATGATGGTATGGTGATTTGATGGTATGATGGTATGTTGGTATGATGGTATGAGTTGGGCAGATGATTGAAATTTGATTCGAGCTAAGTTTAGTCGAAGTTGAGTTAGGATTTAGTTAGCCTGCAGTGGGGTTAATTGAGTTGTTCGGTTCCGGAATTATTTAAGGGTTGATTTTGAGTTAGGTTAAGGGTTGATTTGAAAGTTGATTTGGGGTTGATTTGGTGATTGATTTGATGGTTTGGTTGACGGTTAATTTGTTGATTGCGTTTAGAATTATGTTGCGATTGAGATTTAATTGTTACGTCACATGTGTCGCTTATGTTATTCTCTTTAATTCCCATCAACACAAAAATACGAAGTAATACAAAATGCTAGAATAGATGCACTAAAGTCAGGAAATGCCATAACTAACAAAATTCTTTGCCATTATTTATAAGAGATAGAATATAAATAATTAAAAACACAATCTTTTATCATGACATGCTCGTATAAGATTATATGGTGATAGTTCTTTGGTTAGCATAGTTCTTATGGCAACTTAATAATAAGTGAGCTAGCGGTGAGCTTAGTGTTAAACGCGTTTTCCTCAAAATTAGGTTTTTTTCACCTGGTTGACATCATAGCAGAGACAGTTTTTGTCCGAGCGACCTAGTTCAAAATGGATTCTGTTCAGGAAATGGTTATCACTGCATCGTACAGTTTTTTTATTAGCAATTTACTGCGTGATTTTACTTGAAAAAATCATTTTTTTTTCAAACGGCCCCCATTTTTTTCCTAATCGTATATTTTTTAATATTATTTTTGGAATTTCTATTTCAGACAATCGGAACTGGAGTTATGCTGTCAACAGCTTAGTGACCTTTTTTCGAGAATTCTGTTTTCCGGCCGTTATAGCGTCTATAAATGGCTATAAAAAAAATTCTCGCACATTATATTTGTACAAATTAACAATTCTTGTCGAATTAATATGTGAAACCTGTTTTATTAAGTCTCGATGAATTACACTATTTTTGTTATCGAAATTCAAACCAATCTTAACGTCGTATATTGCGGTCAGCAATTAAATTACAACATAGTTGAATAAAGTCTTTTCGACTTTGAGGTGAAGGTAATAGATGAAATGCGGCAAATTTTAGAATCATTTAACAACGCATCAATATTTTGGACGTTTGCTTAAATAGTTCAGGAGAACTTCTTGTAAAGACGAAGATCAGTTGTTCTTACTCAGGAGAAAGCTAACCATCCCGCTTAAAAGTTCGCTGCCAACTTATTGATACCGTTCAGGTACCTCCTACCATCTCTACCTTGACTTTCCTTTGACTTTTAATTTACAGAGATTCAAATTAAATATAAAAAGTAGAATATTCGAAGATTGAAATTCCAACTCCTTTAAATTTCTTAAATAACATTCTCTAAAGTATTCCTTTCTTTCTTCCGTTTATTTCCTTAGTGTAGTACCGTGTGCTCGTTGCCGTTAAAAAAAATTATAAATAAAAATCATAGGATGTAGATTTAATGTTAGTCAATTTATGATGACTAATATTATTACTTAAGTTTTAGTGAGATCCATAAGTTCTGTTTTAGTTGTTTTACTTAATAAACTCTACTACAAAAAATAATTCGTTTGCTGTGTAGCTACAAATTTGGCCAGTTCTAAAAACTTATCACAAACTTGGCAGCAAATTATTGAACAACATTATTGATGGTTCGTATTGCGTGTTATAATTAGCTTAAAGTTTGGTTTAATTATTTTGTATGCTATGGATCGTTCATTTAGTTTTTAAACGACCTCAGACCTTCGCAATCTTTATTCTATAATTTAAAAAATCTCAAAATCTCTCATCTCAATCTCACCTGTGTATGATATTTGGACGGGGAGACATTTGTGGAACCTAACATTATTCTTCAAACTCCTAATTCTTAAAACAAGATTACAAACAAATTTTACTGGATGGAAAATGTAATTTAAAAATAACTTTATGGAACATATTACATTCCGATTTGACCTAGACGAAATTGTGGAACATAATTTTAATCTTTCACTTTCAAATTTCTTTAGGCTTAATTGTTTTTAGGGTGTGTTTTAACGAATGTTACAAGTAACGGAGTATATTTTATGTGTGAGTTATTCTCAATTTTAATTAATAATACACATTTTGCCAAGCAATAGTAAAAGTCAAATCGTAGCAAAATCTTAAGTCTAATTTTAAAACAATACCAATGCAGTAATTTTAAAATAAAATAGAACACATAAGTAATACTTCTTAGAAAACTAGTATAATTTGTGGAACATATGTTCAATTTTGATCTAAAATCAATTAGTGTAACATAACTTGAATTACCGTCTATCTGTGTTGTTTTGTAATAAATAATTACAAAACAGAAAATTGTGGAACATAAAGTGAAATTAAATTGTCATTAATTAAACGTGTACTTGCGGCGAATACCGTATACAAAAATAGCCAACCCGAAATGATTTTAAGTGAAATAAACTGTGGAACATAAAATTAAATTGTGGAACCCAAAATAAATTTTCTTCTTTTGGAAATTTGAATACGTTAAAATAAAACAACACTTTATCTTTCGACTTTATATTGGGTTACCGATGCACCGCGTTTAGTAATGTATACGTTGGAAATTCTAAATTTATTCAATCAAATTAAATACGAATATATGTAAATATAAAATATAAATTACCACATACGATCGTTTATTTGAAGTGGTTCCACGAAACGTTTATAAATAATACAAACAATTTGAGGTGGAAACAATACAAATAATGCGGAATTTAAAAAAAAAAATTTGTATGATAAGATAATATTGGATATATGAATAGAATATTGTGGTTACAAATATCGTACCGGAAATGATTGTTATCAAATACAAAAAAATTAAATAAATAAACATTTTTTTTTTGTTTTCATCGAGTTTCAAATTTAATTAGTTTTGTTTAAATTAAACCAATTAAAAATATGTTGTCACCGCAGTTACGTGCCCTTACACAAATATTGTATATGAAACGTTGCACACATGACTCTTCCGTATATGGTTTTAAAAACGAGATTTATCGCACACTCCATTGTTTTTTGTTTTTTGTTTTTGTTTTTTTTGTAGTTTGTATAATTAGACCTTGCCAATAATGTACACTGTGCGTGATGATTTGTTTTTCATAAAAATGTGTGTAATTTTCAATTATGTAATAAATTAGAAAATTGGCCTTATAAAACAATGATCTATTGGTGACATCAGTGTTAATCTACGCATTTCAATTGTAAAATGTCAATGAGAATTTATCATCGGTTTTACCCTGTTACCATAATGTGAAACCTTTGTTAATCTTAACGAAAAATTAAATTTAGAATTTTTAAAGAAAATCACCAAGCTTTTGAATTTCTTTGTCCTAATCTTTATTTTTTCCTGAAGATAAGAAAGAAACGTCAAAAGAAAGGTACTTCTATTACATCAATAATGGTTCATTAAAACAAAATGTTAAAACTTTGATACATCAATGAAACGTTATTAGGCAATAGTATGCCTTGAAATCGCGATTAAATGTCATTTTATTGGTTAAAGTAGGCCCTGAAATAATTGAAAAACTCGATTTCGTCTTCTTTCTTTGTTTAGTTTGTCAGATGCTTTATTCAGAATCTAACGTATTTAGAAATCTAAAAGTGCGACCAAAAATGTAGCCATCTGGTGACTGAAAAATTACAAGAAATATTAAAATATTCTTTGCCATAATTATTATTATTAGCGAGTTTAACCAGCAAATTTTTTGTTGTTAGTAACATGACTGGTGCTTGTCTTAGAGTAAGAAGAAAATAGCAAATTACAAATGTTAAAAAAAGACAAATTTCATTGGCAACATGTCTTGCGGTTGTCTTGTGTGTATTGCTAACAACATGTAGCTGACGTCGCTCGCATCGCTTCTAGTGTTTGAATGTTTAAATAAGCGTAACATGTCTTTAAGATGTCTTGTATTAGTCTTGGGTGAAAAATACTGCGAAAAATTAAAGTTGGTTTTTTTTTGTTTTATTTGAAAATATAATTTGCTGGGTTGTGCTTTATAAAATAGACGTTTTGGTTGTGTGTAATGAATTTTGCATTGTATTTTTTTTTAAAGCAATTTTAGTTATAATAATTTTTATTTTCTAGTTAAATTTGTAAACTTTAATTGGTTTTCTTATGTAAGTATTACATTGTAAGATTATTTTTTATTGCTGTATATAGGTACATATTGTATTAGTTTTATTTTCATTAGTCTATAAGGTTAGCTATTTGTCAAATTTGAATTCCATTATTTTATTTTACGTTTTGCTGTACATATTTATTTTATGTGAGTGAATCTTATTTGTTGTGAAAATGGAGCTTTCTAAAGCCAAACGCTACGGACTGGTTTCTCAAATGGCGGAAAACAGTTTAAATTCTGAATTCAGTTCTGGTTTAAGTAATAGGGAAAATGTATTTCAAGCTATTGAATTCATTCCGAGCATTTCGGGACTGACTGTTCTGCCTCTATTTTAGAGGAAAGCTTCTCGTTTAATGATGCTTTAATTTCAGATTCATTGGAAAAAGAATCAATTCCCGAATGTGAAGATTTAGGCTCATCAAATAAAATCAGTGTTCTTAAGGCAAAATTAATTAAGTGGATAATTTTACACAACATATCCGTAAATCCGGTTACAGATTTACTAAAAATTTTAAAGGAATTCGGAATTATCCTTCCCAGATCGAAAGGCTCATTATTTCGCAGTACCAGTAATTACCAAGATATTTTTGTATCTCGTGAGGTTTCTCCTGGCGAATATATACATATATACATTTTGGAATTGAAAAATGTATAAACCGGTACAGTATAGATTTCTTAGCCAATTTACAAGAAATTGTTTGTGATTTTAATGTCGACGGGCTACCTTTATGTAAAAGTTCACGAACAACTTTGTGGCCTATTCTTGGTTCGCTTGTTAATTCACCTAAACGCCAACCGTTTATTGTTGGAGCTTGGGTAGTAGATGGTCATCCAATATCAGTAGATATTTATTTGAAAGACTTTGTTGACGAAATTGTAAAATTGAAAAATGAGGGTATTTTAATTACTGAAACTCTGTTAGAAAAGCATTTATTTTGTAGGCCTTTATTTGTGACGCCCCAGCAAAGTTTTTTGGCAAGTCTGTTTTGAATCACAACGCATTGAAAGGGTGTCATGAATGTGACCAAACCGGCTTTAGAGTTTCAAATACTACGGTTTATAATGTAGTTTCAGGTAATATGAGAACCGACCATTCGTCCTTATTTCGTTTAGATTCCAGATATCATTATAAAGAGGAATTAAATATTTTAGAAAAAGGTGGAATTAACCATAGTTACTCAGTTTCCGCAGTTTCCGAACCATAGTTACTCAGTTTCCGCTTGACGTAATGCATTTAGTCGATTTGGGAATATCAAAAAAAATGTTAATTCTGTTGTCAGAAAAAATAAAACCAGATTCTAAAAAAAAAAATAATGTAGGACTTATAAGCATCGTATATTGCCTTATAATTGCCGTCGCCTCCGGGTCCACGCTCATTGAGCGGGTGTTAATAAGTGACCTAGGTATAAGGCGGATCACGCTAAATGATGCCAAATGGGCCGGATTAAGGTGTAAAGCGACCCGTGCTGACAATCTGCCAGGCTAGGGGCCCATTTAACAAAGCCCAGTCATGGCCCTCTGGATACCTGGCGACTTCCAGTTGTAATTAGCCTTACCTGTGTGTACGGATCTCTGAGCAGGCGGACCTTCATTTCTCCGATGCTCGTGGGAATCGAATGAAAGGATCAAACATAAATAAATAAAAGGGCACCGGCTCTCCTCAAAAGCCAGTATCAGCTAAGGGAGGTACCTAGAATCAGACGGGTTGCGAATCGAAGGGTGCAAAGGTGGTTGACTCTAGGGCACTAGTCCCGGGGGTTAGCTGTACCAACGCAGCGCAGGGGAGAAGAACGAGAGAAATTCCTCCGGCGAAAAGGCGGTACAGAAATCGCCGCTCGGCATTTAAAATTCTCGAGAAGTGGGCTGCTACCCCCGAGGGGCAACTCACGGAATAACAGAGAATATCGGTAGCTTAGGCAAGAAGCACTGTGGGCTGCGGAAGTTCGAAAAGGGACCATGTGTCGAGAAGACAGCCGTCCCAGGACGAAGTGGAAGTAGTCAAAAGCAAGCGGGCCAAGTTGCTGACTGACAAGAAGCCGAGCTCCAACTCAGGGACAAAGCTGTTCAGCGATGTCCAGAGGCAGCATGTGTTGATGCTAGCCGTAATTGACGAAAGTCAAAAAGATGAGAGCATCACGGCGGAAAAATAAAGGTTGGTGTTTAATGCACTCAAATTTGTCTTTTTAAAGGTCCTGGGAGAAAATCCGGGACCACCCCCATCCTGCAGAGATGCGGGATGGTATCAAGGGCGTGTGAAGATGACTGCATGCTTGGACTCTAGATCTATAGATCTTTGTAAAAAGGCTATAGCTAAAGTAGGGAAGGTGTGGCTAGGCGCAAAGCTTGCGGCAGTTAGCCGGGAGGAAATTCCCAGCAGGCCGAGGGCACGTGTTTGGCTGCCATCCGAACCGGCTAGCCCTGACGAGGCTTTGAAAATTATTCAGGCTTGTTACTCGAATATTTCAACCGGAAATTGGAAGATCGTCAAGCAGGAGGAGGCGAAGGGGGGCTCGAAGTTATGAATTATGGTAATAAATAAGAAGTCCCTTGCCCTCTAGCACCAAACGAAGGGAGTAATTGACTTCGGATTCGGGTTTTTTACTCTCAACGTTTATAAAAAGGATGGGGCGGAATCGCGTACGGGAGGCCAACCGGGGGATGGTGGCAACCCGCCCAGGCCTAAAGGGGGTACCAGCAGCATGGGAGGAGAAGCTGAGGTAGAGGGAGAGTGAATCCGGCGACCTCGGTCTGGTAAGGATTCACTTGGAAGATGAGGAGGGCCACATAAGCGCAGGAGCTGGTGTACCGATGGAGGAGGATGTCGGCAGCCCGGGCACTGACAAGTCCTTTCCAGAGGGTACGAAGGTTAAGGAGACGGACGAATCCGGTGAATCCCAAAATACTGGGAAATAATATTCTTGCGGTAGCAGGAATATACTATAGAGGTAGGTGGAGGTTAAAAGGTTATGATTAAAAAAACTCAAATTAACCTTCACCATTCTAAGGCTGCTTCGGCAGCTCTACTCCTCAGGCTGACTAGGTCAGGTGAGGATGTGATATTAATCCAAGAACCTTGGATTAATAACAACAGGATCTGTGGCCTCAGAACCAAGGGGTATAAAATTATATCCTCTAGTAAGTCTGGGAAGATCAGATCTTGTATTCTTGGGAAAAATAATATTAATCTTTTCCTTCTCTCTCAATACAGCAATGGTGACACTACTGCAGTTAGCCTGGAAGTAGGCACTTGTAGATTCTGACTAGTTTCAGCCTACATGGACCGGGAGGAGGAAGATCCTCCCGATAACCTGGAGAAGCTGATCCGTGAAGCGGAACAATCAAAGGTAGGTGTGGTACTGGGAGTTGATGCTAATATGCGCATCACACTATCTGGGGAAGCACGGACATTAATGAAAGAGGTGAGTCGCTTTTTGATTATTTGATGAGTACTCATCTTTCAGTGTGTAATATTGGGCGGGAACCCACATT
The DNA here is from genome assembly GCA_958295665.1 of Tipula vernalis. Taxonomy (NCBI): domain Eukaryota; kingdom Metazoa; phylum Arthropoda; class Insecta; order Diptera; family Tipulidae; genus Tipula; species Tipula vernalis. The sequence continues at coordinate 169,588,335 of OY282560.1, forward strand.
TATTACTAGTAACAGGCAGGAGGTTCTAGACGTGACCCTTGCCTCAAATGATATTATTCATATGGTTAAAAATTGGAGGGTGGATAAGGAACACTTCTTTTCTGATCATCGATATTTAACCTATGGCCTTGATATTCACCCTGCTACCCGGGAAGCCTCGAGGAACCCTAGAAAGACCAACTGGAGCAAATATGGAGAATTATTGGAGTATATGTTACCGTCGAGGGCTATGGAGCCCCCGACGACCGTTGGGGAGCTGGAGGACATGGTGACTAGCGTTACTAGCGCATGCAACCAATCCTTTCGCGCTGCTTGCTCACTAGGAAAAAACCAGTATGGTGGTCCAGGGAACTTGGAACCTATCGTAAGGCTTGTAGGACAGCCTTTAATAGAGCCAAAAATACAAGGGAGGCTCAGGATTGGGACTCCTATAAGGAGAAACTCGGAATTTATAAGAAAGAATTAAGAAAGGCACAAAGGAGGTCTTGGAGAATCTTCTGTGATAAAATGGAAGAGGTATCCGAAACCTCCCGCCTTAGGAAGATTCTATCCAAAAGTACAGCTAGTTCGAGTTTTTTGATAAAACGGGATGGATCTTGGACAGCTTCTAGTGAAGAATCTCTGGAGCTTCGCTTCGAGACACACTTCCCAGGGATCTTTGAAGACCTGTTGGTGCGTATCAATCATCAGGAATCACTGTCAGTATTCTCAGAGGATATCGTAACCAGGAAACGGATCCTATGGGCACTGAGGGGTTTTAAATCATTTAAATTGGCTGGTCCGGATCAAATTATACCAGGGGAACTTCAAAACAACTCGGCGAAAATTAAATAAACTTTAATTTTATACATTGGAAATGTCTTCATTAATAGGGGTTATTCCCGATTATTCCAGTTTCTCGAATTTTGTAGTTGGGGTGGGGCGTTTGTTATCGAATTATATCATTTGGGTTATCGAAATTATCTGTGATTTTTTGAGATTTTTAAGCGAATTTGAGGTTTATTTGGGATTGAGTGTTATTTTATACGTATAGAAATTATTCCAAATTATATGGATTTTATGATATTGTTACAGTTTTGTTTGGATTGTATTAAATTAGGCGAAATCCTTGATATTTGAGACGTTTGGATTAAAGAATATTATGTGTATTCAAAATTGAGATAAGATTTTTGCAATTCAAAATCCAATGATTTTTAATTTTTTTTTAAGATTCAGTAGGATCCTAAATTTATTTAGATTTTCGAGTATATTCGAAATTTGTTTCCAGCACTTTCTAGCTCTTTACAATTTCACTGATTCGTTTTAAAGCACTTGACTATTTCACCAGTTCACTATTCCACTTTAATATCACTTGTGTTCACTGATCACTGGTTGAATTAAAACTGAACTAACTCTGCGATTTGCTTGCGTTTATATACTATTCCCGTTCAATAGACTCCGGTACTTGCCATATTGCGTTGTTGCATTAAAATTGTCCAAGTAAGTGCGTATTTATTCGAGAGAAATCTACGACGTAAGCATTGCAATCTGTACATTCATTGCATGTATCTTTTTTCTCTTTCTCCGCACTTTCTTCATTTCTCTTATATTTGTTTTTGTATACGCCTTGTTTGTCGAACATTGATTTTTTTTGCTGAATAATGGTCATTCTGCATTTGTGACTCGTCACTTCAAGCTCGATCGTTAATTTAAATAAATATCTTTACCATTCTATGCTATGTTGTCGCCACTGTTACAATGTGATATTGTTTAAAATTAATCATAATCGTCACGATAATTTAAATCTAATTTAAAAAACTTCTAGTTTTTGATCACTTGATCATTTTAAAATTTATTAAACTACTGTGTACTAATCACAGTTTTAAACTAATGTTTAAATATAATCTTTTTTTAATGAGAATTTATCCAAAGTTACAATCGTGAAAGAGAGCTCATTTACTCTAAATATTGCTGAAATAATGTTTTGGTCGAAGAAATATAAATACATATAACATCGTTTCCTCTCAAATAATCTTCTCGCGTGCATGCACAATTCAAATTGCTTTTTTCTCCATTTAAACAGTAAATGTAATGTTTTGCATGACGTAAGGTGATGTTGTTATGGGTCACTCAAACAGTTTATGGGGAACTAAGCAAAAACCAGTAATTGGTTTTATTCGGCGAAAATACAATCTCCGACTAGAATGGCATTTGTGACTTTTGAGAATCAACAAATCTCAAAAACAAACCTTTGATAGAACAAACAATACAGGAATAAACGCAATGTTATCTGTAAAGGAATTCTTTGGATGGACAAACTCAGCTTTAAAAAATATAACTGGCTTTGATTATGCTTACCGCCTTTGTAAAATTCTAGCTTGGTCTTTGTGATCGGTAGGACGAAGAGCAAAGGCAAGAAGACATTCCAATATTAATGCTCTTTAAAAAACAAAATAAAATTTAAAAATATTCAAAAGATTCGTGTAAATAAAATAAACTAAAATGTCTTTATTAAGACGTATTTTATCTGCATTCGTATTTCTCGACTCATTTACTACTAGGTAAGACATTTGAGCAAAAATGTGATCAAATCAATTAGCGTTCAGTTCACTGTGAAGAAAACCATCCGGCTAACTACAGAGGAGGCAGCGTTGCTATTTAACTGCAAAACATCCAAGTTTATTCAGAAAGCAAACAGTTAAAATGAACCAACCCAAAATAAATCGTAGAGTGTCGGGAGCTACTCATAGACAATTGGGTAAAACGACTTATGCTCAAGGAAGGATGAGCAACGGAAATCCAGGAAAAACTGCTCAAAATGACAATAAAAGTCAAACACTTAAATTAATTTAGAGCAGAAACTAGAGTACAGGACTAAGGGAGCCACCCCTAAACAGAAAAATGGTCAATAATCTTAGAATCTTATGTTGGAATGCCGACGGACTGATGCAACATCAACAAGAATTGCCAGTTATCCTGGACACAGAAAAAAACGACGTACATCTCATCACGGAAACATGCTTCGCTAGACGATCAATCATTAAATTTAAAAATTATCAAATATATAAAATATATCAAATACAAAAAATGTCCAATGGGGCTCCAGATTAACAACGACTAAGGGTAAATAACTTCTAAAAGCTATCAGGAAATGCAGTTGTGAAGCCCTCTCAACTGGAAAACTAACCTATACTGGCCAACTGATACAAACAAAGTACCAGATCTAATTGATTTTTTCATAACAAAGAAAATATCCGTAATTTATGTACAAGTCGATGAAAGGCAGGACTTAATTTTGATCATTCACCGATACTTCTAGAAAAAATTAACTTAATGATTCCATTAAAGACCGAAGAGCAATTAGACAAAGTAGTTAACAAGTTTGTAAACGATATACAGCTTGGGAAAATACCCCTGAAATAAAAAAGAAAATCAAGGGAAACAACTACCTTATGGAAAATAGGGAACTCCTACCAGCAAGATGAAACTCATTTGAACAATCTCACTCAACAATTAAGAAGAAAGATCAAAGAATTGAAAATGAATCAATCAGCTACTAGTTAAGAAATTTAACTAATGATAAAAGTATTGATTATTCTCTTTGGAAAGTAACCAAAATAATTAAAAGACCAATAATGCAGATTCCCTAAATAAGAATAGGAGGTGAGAAATGGGCTAGAAATAATTTTATTTTTATTTTATTTTTATTTATTCCAAAATAGCACAGCGAACAGACAAAAGTCCAATTACACGCTGCCTCTAAAGATAGCAAGTAATTCAATACTTAAACTTAAACTCAAACTTAAGTAATTCAATACTTAAATAACCACTATGAAATAGTGTTCAATAATAAAAAATAAAATTAAAAACTAAGTAGATAACACAATGTTGAGTAAATATCAGCTTACATATAAGATTAGAATGGCTGGGTATACAATAGCAAAAAAATAAAAATAAATAAATAAAACAAATACGGCGATTCTTGCATATGTATTCACAGCCACAAATACATATAGGATATCAACTACCAAATTCAATCAAGCACTAAACGATTGAATAGAACAAATCACCATAGATCTAAAACTTTTAAAAGAACATAGGAATAAATCACATTCAAGAAAAAAACATTATGATTTGACTGTAACCTGTATAATGGGTTTGCAAAGCCAAGATTAATCCTTGAGAAGGAAGGAAGAAACAACATTGCATTTCTAACTCTGCGAAATAGTACATAAAAATTAAGACAAGATAATGAAGATGCCTCACACAGGTTATTAATTAATTTATAAAGAAATATTTCATCAAACAGCAATCTTCTTGAATCAAGCGACTGTAATTCAAATATTTTAAGCCTGACTTTGTAACTAATACGACTACTAAACGGTATACACTTGTACATTAAAAAAATGGTAAATTTCTTCTGTACCCTCTCAATTTGGGCTTTGTAAGTTTCATAATAGGGACACCAAATCTAACTACAGTATTCCAAAGAACTACGAACTAAACGAAAGATAAAGCCAAGCAACTTAAGTGCTTTAGTACAAGTGACAGATATATGCATATCAAACTTAAGATTTGAATCAAATAAAACACCTAAATCAGAGACCTCTTGAACCCTATCCAATTTGACACCATTAATATTATAGGGAAAGTGAATTTGGTTAATTTTCCTCGTAAATGAAATTACAACACATTTCGTTATATTGAGTTTTAAATTGTTAAGATTGGACGTCAAAAGTTTATCTAAGCTAAATTGAAGCCTAGAGCAGTCTGTTGGAGTAATGATAAGCGTGAAAATTTTTAAATCATCAGCATATAATAAATACTGACACGACAAAATATTGGGCAAATCATTAATAAATAATATAAATAAAAGGGGACCAAGTGTGGAACCCTGAGACACACCAGATTTAGCCACAATTTCCCTTTGATACAAAACCATTAAATTTTACTTGCTGTACACGTTCAGAGAGGTATGAACACAGCCATTTCAAAATTTGCTCAGAGAGTCCCATTTTAACACACTGAGATGGGCCTATAATTTTTTATATTACTCGCCTCAAGTTTTTTGAAAACTGATAAGTTAAATAACATAGTTAACGGTTTGGTTAGCTGACATTTGAGTTGGTAAATAAAATAAATAGATATATTATCTGAGCCAACACCTTTCTTCGTATTCAATGTTGATAGAACTTAGAATACATCTTGCTCGGATATTAAATCAACTGAATAATTTATATTATAATAGTTATAAACAACATCACAAAAATGATCAGTTGAGTCATACACCGATTCAAAATGATCAGCAAATAAATTACATATTTGAAGGGGACTAGTGGATTCAACATCACCTATAGTTTCATACATGATGCGTATAGTGATTTATTTGTAAGACCCTGAGAATAGATCCAAATTTACTTGGGATCTTTCATTATATGACTTTCGATATACTTTGTGTTATTAAAATAACATTTAAGGATTTCCAATTTTACATTCTTACGCAGTTTGAAAAATATTGCATAGTCATTGGGAAACTTAAATTTACGATACCGATTGTGATAGTTTTGCTTTAACTTAACTAACTTAATTAATTTATTTGAGTACCACACTGGAAATTTAGCACATACCTTAAGCTGATTGGTAGGCCTGATAAAACTATAAAGAACATCATAGAATTTCTCAACATCTAAATCAACACTACTATTTGAAAACAGGTGGTTCCAGTCAACCAGTTCCAAATCACTTCGGATAGCGTTATAGTTAAGTATTTTATAATTAGGCTTAGGTAACTGTTGGTAGGGCAAACTCTTCAATAAACACTTTTCATATCTAACAATCAGAGGGGGATGGTGTTCATTTTTGACATGATTATGTTGCTTTAATTCAGTAAATATCATAGTTTCCAGTAAATGATTAACTATCTGACCAAAGGAAGGCACTGGAAAGATATCATCACAATCAACTCCAAGGTATATTAGGCAAGTTAAAATCCCCAGGGACTAAAAATTGACAGTCGACAGGAGAATCTAATATCAAGTTAGAAAGCTTATTACAAAATGCTTCATAGTGTTCTAACTTAGAGTAGCCTGCGAAATAAACTAGACAAATTATTAAAAATTTACCATCAAATGTTTTAACTTTTATCCACATGTTATCAAAAATATCTTCAATCGCATCAAGCTCAGAGACCATTATAGATTTTTTCAATAGAATGGCAACACCACCACCATCAATCTTATTAGATATACTAAGGTTTCTATCTTTACGAATTACATAATACAGTCATTAAACCAGGTTTCAGTTAAACATATTAGATCGTCGTTATTCTGCAAAGCATTTAGCTTAAAATATAATAATTTAGTTTTCAAACCACGGCAATTTTGGTAGTAGATATCCATAGTACACAATAATGATACTAAAATTATAAAAAAAAGAAAAAATTAAATCAAGAGAGTAAATCTCATCTTCTTAGCTAAAATGGCACCATCAGTAGCCCAAACAAATTGAAAGTTAAGCGGCTCAGCAAGCAATACTTTCCTGGTTTCATTAAGTAGCGAGCGCTTATATTTAGGCAGATAATCCGTAATAATTATCTTACAATCTTGCTCAAAGAGCTTAAACTTTTTAAAGATGTCCTTACTTTACACTGATAGTGTTTTAAATTGCTGTTTAAAAATCCTGCTACTCCACTCAACAACAATTGCTTTAATTTTAGATTTAGATTTTTCACGATATATAGCACTAATAACATTCCCATCAAAATTGAATTTAATTGCATGGCAGATAACTTGCAGAACATTGAACAGATTTTCATTATTCACCGATGCAACACCGTAAATTAAGGAACTAGATGAATTGATACGTTTCTCCAAAAAGTTACATCTGCCAGTAACTGTTAGTAATTCATTGCGAACAGCTGTATTGTCATCTTTCAGATTTATTACATCATGTGAATTAGCTCGAATTGAAGCTTCAAGTTCAGCAAATTTATCACACTTACTTGTAATCCTCTCCAATATTTTGTATTTCGATTTTCTCATTTAGAATTTTGGCAACGTCCGAGTGGTTGGTACAGAACTCAGCAATTTGCTTTTTAATGTCACTCCAGGCAATATTTACATTATCATCACTATGCGCACAAGAAGAAGCCTGAATTAAGTTGGAATCAGTACAACGACAGCAAGAAAAATTAATTATACCCTGTCAATGTCATTGACTTTGAGTTTTAATAATTCATCACAGTTAGGATGATAGTGGATGTGTGCAATAATGAAGACAAAGCTCAAAAATTAGCTGAACACCCCGAAAAAATATTCCACACAACATCAAAAGAAGTCATGCATGAGATAAAATCTGATATGAATACGAAAAAAGCTCCTGGGTTCGATCTTATTAATGCAGAAATCATAAAAGAAGTGCCAAAAAAAGCTCTGGTGAAGCTCACCAATCTTATAAATGCAACATTTAGAATCAAATGGTTACCAAGCTTGTAAAAAATTGCAGAAGTAATTATGATCTCAAAACCTGGGAAAGCACCACACATAAAACCTCATCTTATAGGCCAATTTCGATATTGCCAGTCATGTCCAGAGAGTAATAACTTGATCCCAAATCCACAGTTTGGTTTTCGTAACCAACGCTCAACACTTGATCAAGAACACAGAATAATCAATATAATTGGGGAAGCATTAGAGGAGAAAAAAATCTGTTCAACAGTATTTCTAGACGATGCACAAACGTTTGATAGAGTGTGGCATGAAGGACTTAGCCACAAGTTAAGAAATTTTGTACCAATGTAATTTGCTAAAATACTGGAATCTTACTTGAAAGATAAATTCTTCAGGATTAAGTTACATGATACCTTTTCTGAATTGAAAGAAATCAAGGCAGGAGTTCCACATGGCAGTATATTAGGGCTGATTTTATACCTACTATACACTTATGATTTTCCTTAATTGGGAAACAACACAGTGGTAACTTTTGCAGATGGCACGGCGATCTTAGTTGTTGAAAAAGCAACGTAGAATCAATACAGAAGTTACAATCAGCTATAACTCAAATATATAAATGGACAAAGAGATGGAGAATCAAACTAAATGAAACTAAATCACATCAACTTAAAAGTGTAAACACTTTTATGTTTATACGAATAACTATTCTAGTAACCAAAGTAAGACGGCATTCGTTGCGATGTTATTCTAGTACAAATTTTATGTAATTATAATTGCATCGATTGATTTATTACATTACTAGTGAATAAGAATAAAATATTTTTTGTGTTTTCGTTTATTTGTTATGGACGGTCTAGAGGGTCACGTGAATTGTTTTTATTCATTTCTTTCCCTTTTACAGATTCGTTGTTGATCCTTTCTTTGTTGGTTTGCAGATTTCAGAACGAATTCCTTGTGATTCAACGAGGGAAGGAGTGGAAGGGTTTTTCGTTTGACGTCTTGTAAATACATGTGTTGCAGTATTTGTGTGTGCCGTGTCAGCCGTGTTTTTCATTCCGGAATGAATGGTTTCAGGCCAGGCTTTTTGTTGATATGGAATTGTTCCAGTAGTAATTTTGGGAAATTTTATTGTTTTTATTTTAGTTTTTAATGTTAACTGATAAGAGTAGGACGAAAATTGTTTTCGGTTTTTGTTTTGAGGAGGATTTGCGTTTCTATTTTAATACAAATTACTATTCCGGCTACCAAAGTAAGATGGCACGTGTTATGGAAGAGGAAATTATTGATTGTGATATGGTTGATGGGGTGAGGCGCAAAATAATAATTGTATTGTACATGGAAATCTTGGAATCCTCGAAAGTATTCAAGAATTTTAAAATAGTATCAACCCACTTTAGAATAGTGTAATGGCCAGAACTACCTGTATTTTTCAATGAATTCCCTGTTTGAAGGGTACCTATTACTTTCCTTTATGTCAAACCGAATAAAAACAATAAAAAAAAATAAAAATAAAAATTCCTTAAATATATAGTATGTTGATCCCGGTTTGTTTAATTCTTAAGAGCAGCGACAAAGTGCGTATGCTAGACAAACAATACACAACGTGATAAGCTTGAGAACAGTCATCAAACAATCTAAATTACAGACCACTTTTGGTATTTTTTAACTCATAAAGTAAAATATAACCTCAAATTGCCAATAGCTCAATAAAGTTAACAAAGAAGTAACACCACAATAACCAACTAGAGTATGCACGGCTGGGCTACTAATTCATCATTTATTTATTAATTAAACAACATAATTCATTAGCCATTAATCAATTCAGCAATGGAAGTGCACTTGATCCCAGGAGATGGTAATTGCCTCTTTAATGCAATACTACATCAAATACAGGTTAGAGACCCACTCCATTCATCTTCGGTCAGTGAGCTACGGCCAGAAATTGTTGAGTTTATTTCGAGAATCGAACATATAGATGCATAAATCCCAACAATCTTAGACTCTTGTCATCAGATATACAACTTCGGACTAATCTCTAGTTTGCCTGTAAATTAGCAGGTATCAATGTAAGCTACCCACATTAACATCAAATCTCCCCTCTCACTTTTAAAACCTTTACCATGAACGCGTTCACCGTAAATAATTTGTCCATAGATATCTCGACGACCTTCAACGTGATGGCTTATGGGGTGGCGCTGAATGCCTATCCGCAGTTTCCATTTTAAAGAGCCTAAAAATTAATATACATTTTGAAAGCTCCGAAAATCAAACCACTTTCTCCCCAGTTGATAGCAATCACATCCACGAGATAAACTTGCTGTACACCGGTTCACACTACAACAGTCTATTGCCTCATCACTTCCCACTATCATCAGCTACTACAATTTCACATGTGTCCTTCCCGCACAGCTTTTCCGGTCATATTTATCGTAAAATTGAGTCCACCAGCAATCGATACACACTCGTAGAAGAGCCTCAAATATTTCAACCAATCGCACTCAAGATTCCCCAATCATTTTGCTTTGGAACCTGGAATGCCCGTGGAATAAATAATACAAAGAAGCGCGATGTTATCGATACAATTTTATTTAAAAACTCGATTGACATCTGTAGTGTTCAGGAGACGAACATGAACACAGGGGCCTGCTCAACGAGGAATTACACCTGGTACCTTGCCAATGATCCAAAAACCCAAAAAAGAGGTGTGGCCATATTAGTAAAAAAAGATATCGCCATGCAGGTCAAACGGATTAATAATTACTCTGGTGGCATTCTCACCCTCCAGGGAACTATTCCAACCATAGGAGAAATTCTCTTCGTCTCCGTGTATGTCCCTCCTTACACATCAAACTACAATCGAAAACGATCGTCGGAAATATTTTCAACACTGCTTTCAGTGGCTAACCGCTGTCCCAAAACCCGCGAATTAATTTTTCTCGGGGACTTTAATGCTCAAATTGGATCAGATGATCTCCCAAACAGCAAACACATTTGCTCCAACCTAATTTATATCGCTTCTAATGAAAACGGGGTTGCGCTAGAGCTTTTAGCGAGCTCAAATCGGTTATTCATTCAAACTACCAAAGGGCGAAGAAGAACCTCCAAAACTTGGACAAACGGCCGAACCTCTTCCAATTGGACCATATTTTAACCCAGATAAACAACCATCATTTTTATGTCAACTCTGTCAAGGCCGATTCGTTTTACCTAGACTTAAGCGATCATCGTCTTATATGGATTGACTGTGTTCAACGCAAAGGATCAAAGGCTCACCACAACACCTGCACACGAACCCCGCTGTCACCTTCAGCATAGTATAAATACAATTCCTTGAATCTGGCCCTTTTACAAAATGAAAATGTTCGCAGCATTGCATAAATCCATAACAGAAAAACTTCCTCTCACACCGAAACGCAGAAAAGCGCTGGCCTGTTATAAGAGTGCCCTTCATATAAGAAATGCCTATCCTCGAGACCCCATTGCGCATACCCACATGAAAAATTGCAGAATTTGCTTAAACAATGCGTTTGCCAGTCACAGAACTCTCGAGTGTCAGAATTTTTTTAAAGATGTGTCAAAATTTAAGCCATCAGATCGACTGCGTAAAACCTATGCATTCTTTAATCAGTATAAAAAAGGTAGCCACTAACAAAGCGGGCCCTATATTCCGATTTCTTCCTGGTCAAATGAGCTAATGGAGTCCTCTGGGGCTTGGCCAAACCTCATTGAAGAGGAGGACTACCACCCAATAGGGCCTCCACCAACAGAAGGCGAGATCAAATGAACGATCCAACACATAAGATCCAGAACCGCTCCCGGCAAGGATGGGATTCCCATCGAAATGCTGAAACACGAACCGGACTTTATAATTCATGCACTTCAAAAAGTTATTGAAACTGCTTGGACCAATAGTGATCCACCCCCGGAGTGGATTGATACAATTCAGGTTCCCATTTCGAAAATAAAGAGACCTAGATGTGTCGCCGATTACAGAAGAATAACGCTTTGTAACGTCGGATATAAAATATACGCAAAGTTACTACTCAATCGACTGGATGAACATTTGCATTTACCATCGACTTATCATGCTGCCTTTCTAGCCAATCGGTCTACTGAAGACCATATGTTCACCATCCGCCGCGTTCTCGACGAAGAATGGCGTGCGGGGCATCTGGTATACATTCTCTCCATTGACCTGGCGAGAGCCTTCGACACGGTCGACCTAGATTTAGTAGCCGACTGCCTACAACAGTACGCTCTTCATTATTTGGTCAACCGTATCATCAAGGCATGTTTCTGGGAGTATACCGCCATCAAATGGTTTAACGTATCCACGTCTAAGATTAAAAAGAACAAAGGAGTCAAACAGGGGTGTTCACTTTCCCCTCGAATATTTAACTTTATTCTAAACGAAGTACTCATGACCGTTGCCGATCAATTCCCCGAACTTAAGCTGGAACAAAGCGTAAACCTGCAGTTGCCGCTCATTCTCGCTTACGCCGATGACATCATTCTCATCACACGCAACATCATAGCTTTAGAATCCGTCCTCAAGGAACTAATCGATGCCTTGGGATCCTGCTGGCCTAAAAATCAATCCTCAAAATGCACCACACTTATCAGAGATCCACAAGTGTCATCCATTACCCGCTCTAGCATAGTTTTAGCTGGTATAACCTTCACCCGTGTCGAAGTAATGCGGTATTTGGGCACCCATCTAACCTCATGTCTAAATCGACCACTCACCATCCGAACTAGATGTTGTCAGGCAATCGGCATCGCCCGGCAAATGCAACAGTTTATCAAAAAACACAAAGTGCCTTTTAAGACCATCCGTACCATGTACAATACCACGATTGTACCAATGATCACATATGGACTAAACACAGCCACCCTCACTCAAGCAAACCGTCGCCCATGAGGCAGTATGAATTATTTTTCCTGAAGATGTTAGCTGAATTTAGCACCAATAAGCCAAACACCCAACGCCTCAAGGAAGTTTTAGTTGGTAGAACTATTACCAAAAGGATAAAGGTACATCGAATCAATTACTGGGGACATATCCATCGCCGCGGACCAACCCATATTCTAAGCACCGTTATGAAATACACTGTCGGACCCAAAAAGCCAGGACGACCATGTTTCACCTGGAAAAATTCGCTTAATCACCACTTAAGTTATTATGACAGAACTTTCACCGAATGGGAAAACCTTCTATCAAATCGGAGTGAATTTAAGAAGGCCGCTGAAGTGCTGTATTTACTCGAAGAATCTGATTGCAGTGAAATGTTCGAGAGCGGAGATGTACCATAGTACAAGTCATTTAATGTACCATAGTACAAGTCGAGAGAGGATAAAATAAAATGAATGTGAAATAGTTAAGATAAAATAAAATGAACCAAGATCCCAACTAAGGCTCTCCCCTCTTTCATTCCCTACTTACAGACTGGATTATTATAATTTATTGTCATCGACATTATTCTCCAATCTACCAGTTAATCTGCGCTGTCTGGAGAATAACGCTCACTGTTGATGGGCTGTTGATGAGTTGGTTCAGAAGCAAGTGTGTGTCTTGTGTAGTTATAAATTTCAAGTACTTTTCATGAATATCTTATCGGTTTATCCGGTGTAAAACCGACTATGGTAGAAGGATGTAGTCCTGTTTAGCTTTTGTACTATAGATGGTGTAAAGACAATAAAAGTTGAGCCAAGTTTTGTGTTGGGAGTTTGGCGTTTGGCGTTGCATGGCGGGTGGGGTAGCTGGATGTAATATTGCTGGTTTGTTTAGACCAAGGCAGGGGTTGACTAGATGTTTCGTTCTGTCAGTGCTGACAGGTTGTGGCCATCATTGACCATTTATATTGCGATTCTTTTAAGTTATCTAGATTTAAGCTAAATTAGGTGGTTTGGAGCGGGAAGCAGTAGAAGTCGCAGATGTCTGAATCGCCGAGGCGCAATTTTTGGTGGTGGAGCAGTGCGGGGTTGCTGATATCAAATTCATTGGTTGTTAAAAATATTAATCGTAAATTTGTTTCAGGGATATAAATGTAAATTAAAATATAAAGTGTGTTTGAGTCTAGATTATTAAGCAGAATTTAGTAAAAACTGGGTATGTGTCCAAAAGCGAAAACCACATAAGTGCACTTAGCGATTTAACTATTTTTATTATTTTTGGCTTATGTAATAAGTTTTTAAGCCACTTATAAGTCATACATTTTGAAAGAAACACTAATCCAGTTTTTCAGAAACCGATTTAAATCTTTATTTGGCGGAAACTTAAACAGCAATTAAACTTGCAGTAAGAAATTGCGTTGTCTTTGCTAACTTATTCACTATATTTATTAATAACAGGTTTGCTAACTATCAGCTACTTACTCGTAGGTGTCTGGAACCGGCTTGTTTCTTTGTGACTAAGTTAATATATTTTGTTTAATTTTATTGATTTCGGGAGATCAATATTAATTTAGGATTCGGAAGATTAATATTAATTTAATTCTAGTACATAAAGATTAATTTATAATTTATTTCAGAGAAATGAATGAGGGTTTCATAGTTTAAATAATGCTTTAGTTTGACTTTAAAGTAGCAGATAGCGATAATTAATTAATTGAGATTTGGATTTTAAAAAGTACCGGAACAACCTCGCTCAGCTTCTAGAAACATCGGGCATCCAGCGATCACTTAGTTTAGAAATTGTATTGTCTTGTACTAACTATTTTATCGTATATATTACTAACAAAAAAATACTAACTAACGACTACTTAGGTGTCTGGAACCGGGTCGATTCTTTGTTACTAACATACCTTTCCTTTCCTTCGGTTTTGTTATATGTGAAAAGGGTGTACGGTGTAACCGGCGTCTTTCCGGGAATCTTGCTTAGTCTTGATCGTACACTCAAATCAATCAATCAATGACCCTAGATGCTAAACTACAATGGATGTCATATACTTCAAGAAGAAAAGTGAAGAAACTTAAATAAAGAAAAATGTATTGGCTGATGAGAAGGAACTCTTCTTTATCAACATAGAACAAGCTTTTACTTTATAATACTGAAACCGATTTGGACTTATGGTATTCAGCTTTGGGGTTGTACCAAACAGAGCAACGTAAATATCATCCGATATAATATCGGAAGATTTCCGAATATGGTATTAAGGAACATCGTTGATCACCATGGTATCTCAGGAACAATGACCTTAAAGTGAACCTTAATCTTAAATGAAATCCAAGAAAGACCGCGGAGACATGAAGAAAGGCTCCGCCGACATGTGAACATTAAGGCAACTCAGCTGCTAAGCAACACGATTTTAGTACGCAGACTTAAAAGAACCAACCCTTTTGAGCTGGTGTGATTGTCAGCTTAAACAGTAATGTGCTGACCTAAAATCCACCACAAAGATATGGTTTACTTCAATTTAACACTATGGAACGCCAATTGGAAGTAGTAGTAAATTAAGTAGTAAATTAAGTCCGAAACAAATTGCTCATTAGCCCAGGAGACTCGATTGTAATAACATAAAATAAATAAATAAAATTTATTTTAAATAAAAAAATATTAAAAAATCAATTAGCAACTAAATTAGCAACATTCGGTTACTAAATTGAAGAATACATCACCTATATTGCAGATGCGTTGCAGACAATTTCGTTCAAGTTCAAATGGATTTTTTTTCGGATCGGACTCATATTTGGCGCAAATTTCTTAGACATGAAATTTAGCAGCATATTCGAAGTCTTCTTTAAAAAGTATTTTATTCCTAATCATTTTAACTTTCTTTAAAACACTAAAACAAAAAAGTTAACAACGTATCGTATTCCTAAACGGTTTTGATTGATCGCTTGAATACCAGACGGTAAACAAAATAAAATTTTTAAATGTTCCACCTACCCATAACCATAAACTGTCAATTATTTTATTCAAAATAAAAAGTTTTTGTTGTTGTTGTTATTGTTTATGCAGTGTCTGTCAACACAATTTCTAAATACCGTTTGATTTTTTTTTTTTTTTTTTCTATAAACACAATAACAAATCTGGCAGACTGTCCCCTCACGCTCATTTTCAATTCCATTATAGAAAATGTAAATTATATTTGAAGAAACCTATTAAACAAAAACAAAATCAATTAATTTGATTGATTTATTACGTTTCTAGTTTTAACTCCCGTTCCCGCCAAAACTAAAAGCGGAAAAAAAAAACAAATCAATGTTTTAAGAGTCTTGCAGGAATAAGAGCTCCTAAAAAAAAATTGTATGTAGTCATCTTTTTATGGTCACCAGCGCACAACACGGTTAAGTTATTTGCGCGCTAATCGTAACATAAAAAATGATTTTATGTGCGGCTGTTTATATTTAAAGTAAAGTATAGAACGCTATGTATAAATAAATGTTTTAATGGTTTTCTTTATTTTTTTTAGTGTTTTTATGTGAATATTTAATTCCGGAATTAAAAATTAACATATACGCTCAGGAGTTCATGTATAAACATAAATATTTAATGTAGTCGATGTGTACTTATGTACCTTTAACAGGCAGACAGGGCGGAAGAAAGAGAGAAATTGTAAGTGTGAGTTATTTAATTGGAGTTGATTTGACATTAAAGTCACGATTTTGACGTAAAGTGGATATAAATTATTTATTTACGATCAACCGGTTGTGAATGTGTCGAAAAATTTGCTTTAATTTATAATTTATTAGTTTTATTTAAATGTTATAGCATTTTATTATTCCAAGTAGTTGAACTTCAACTGCTTTGTAATCAAATTGTCTAATACAGCTGTGCAGGTTACAATTGTTATACTTAATCTTTATCTATAAGTAAGTTGAACCGTAAAATAAATTGTAGGTCCTCTGAACTTTGAATTATTGTGAAGTTCAAGCGAAATCTTTAAGCATACTTCGTCATGGAATTTAGAATTTTTATTACGATCGATTGCGAAAATTTTCTTCATGATTGTCAATTTTTTTTTCACACTCGATCATTTATTATGTCATTCTATTAGTTCTGATTATTTATCAATTTGTAATCCATATTTACATATTGATCAAGTGTGATCGTAAAATAGTGTCGCCAGCTAATATATATAGTGATTTAATTATCATAACTCAAATAATTTAGCGAACTGAAAAAGATCGAGGTTTTATGATTCATTAAATTGGCAATATTTATGATCAATTAACGATCGATCGGCGATCGCACAACAATCATTGTTATTTTCTGGTATTTTAGAGTAATCTATAGTAACTGTGTACGTGGCTAAGAAACATAAATATTTTTTCAGATTTTTTTTTTCTTTTATTAGGCCTGGCTCCTACATAAATTAGAGCCATATTGCCAAAAATCCAAATACGTAGAATTTCTACTTATATCTTTTTAATTCATAATTCATTTAAACAAACAATTTTTAACCTTTAAAATGGATCAGGATTACTCCTAATACATATTTTGTCGGCTAGTATTTATTTCGTATCATATTGTTATCCCACTCATCCTAATAAATTCATACATTTCTTTATAAGCCTAAAACCACCCTCATTCATTAAATCACTTAGATTTCTTGCATTCCGTAGGATGTTGAACTTAGATCGACATTGGCTATATCTGGGACAAGCCAATAAGAAATATTCAACATCTTCCACACTTCCACACAACTCACAGTCTTTGTTCTCACTCAAATGCCGTTTCCACAAACATTCCTTCCAGTTTCCATGGTTCAACCTAATTCTCTCAGCCGTTCGCAACATTCGTGTATCTCCTTTGAGCTCATTAAAGAAAGAAATTCTCAAAGAAGTACCACGGAGCACTTTTCTCGTTAAATTCACTCTCCCATTTTCTCCACAGATTCATCTGTAGTATTCGAAGTACATCTCTTGCATCCTCTGCTCTTTCATTCCCTTCGATCTGTCTATGTGATGGGATCCATGTATGGTCACGTCACGTTGACAGTCTCGACGCATTCAAAAATCAAATAAACATACACATTGCCTTTCCTTCCATCTAAACATTTTAGTAAACATAAAACGCTCTGAGAATCAGAAAATATTACTATTTTCCTTTCCCCTTCAATCACAGCCAGTTTAATTCCTTCAAACATTCCAATCAGTTCAGCGTTCATTACGCAGATGCTTTTGTCCACTTTAAAATAATTTTCAACATTCTTACTAGGCATAAAGATACCAATACCCACTCCATTCTCATTCACACTAGCGTCTATATAAACGATATCATCTTGCACATACCGCTGACTGATTTTCCCAAACATAATTTTGGCGATAACTTCATTTATTTCCTTATTATATTCCTCCATATTCAAATATACAGTAAGATTATTAGGAATGGATTGCGGACCAGCATTGCTCTTCAAGTACAATGCTAGTTCTATATGTCGGTTTGTACACCGTCCTACTTTGTAATCATACTATCATTTCATTCCAAAACTCATTTTTCTTAGTTATCATTCTCACCGAGTCTCTCACTGTGATCCACCCTCTCTTGTAATCAAAAGGTGAATCACCCATTTCACACCACAGAGTGTGTATTGGGTTGAGTTAATCGCCCCCAATACCACTCTTGCACATGCATTTTCTACTTTTATTAATTGGTTTAAAGCCCCTTTCGAACCATTCCCATACACACTAATACGATATTCAATTTTGGAGGATATAAGGGCCTTCCTTAACATATCAGTGATGCATTTTCTACTTTTATTAATTGGTTTAAAGCCCCTTTCGAACCATTCCCATACACACTAATACGATATTCAATTTTGGAGGATATAAGGGCCTTCCTTAACATATCAGTGACACTCGGATGAGCGCCCCACTTAGGTTTGCTCACCCGTTTAACCACATTTAAACGTTCCTTGCAGTTATCTGCCAAAATTGTCATGTGCTTCCCAAAATTCATTAGTCTATCAATCCAAATACCCAAATACCTTTACGCATTTACTTGTTCAATTCTGTGACTATCAACACTTATATTAACATTTGCAACCTTTGATCTGAAACTCAGATAAGTACACTTATTAGGATTGACTCTCAGATTCTGTTGGAATTCATATTCGCAATTGGAAAATTGAATGCAAATCAGAAAAGAAAACAATATTTTGTACATTTAATTTTATTTTTTATTTTTTGAAACATGCTGTAGAATTTATTTTTTTTGGAACACACTGTTTTTTATATAATTTTTTAGTATACTGTACGTCCTGACTGTTGAGAAATAGAGCAGTTGGTGTTGTATCGTTGAAGAGTAAACATGTTTGTGTGGAAATAAAAATTAAAAATTTATTAAAATAAAAAATCGTGTATTTTTTTAATATAATAATAAAACGAAAAATAAGAACGCAGCTCCTGTAATAAAGTACATTAACATTAAAAATTGTCCTTCGAGCCGGATATAAAAAATTCCGAAAACACGAGGAGAAAACAAAAATTTGAGGTTATATTTTCATAATGTAGAAATTATTTCAACGTGGACGAATACAATTATCCTTTTATAATTCGTCGAAATTCAATAAACTTAAACCAACTTTGTATGTAAAACAACTGTAAACATCATTTTCCGTTAATTTGGTTCATCGGCAACTTTAACTAACTATCAACGTGGTATTAATTATAATTTAACAGATTGCAATCATTTAACGTAGGAACAACTGATATTATATATGATTTAACGTGGATATTAATTATAATTTTAACGGATTGTAACCATTTAAATTTTAAACTGTAAGTACATAATATTTTTTGATTTTGATTTGTGATTCGTTCCAAGCGTAAAACTATTCGAGAATAACCAACTATTTAGAAATTCCTAAAAATAATTTATTCAATCGACAAATTTAAGTGCAAGTTCGCGATTTTGATTCCTTATTGAATTTGACAACCTTTCGCTTGAATGTTTTAGTTATGCCGTTACAAATAATTGCGGTAGTATCAGATGAGGCTATAATCTAATTTAATAAAAAACTTGGCATATTGAAGGCAAAATTGGCAAAACATTGAAAATTTTTTAACTAAAGAGGAAACACCTTCAAACGAACATGAATTTCGAAGTAGAATAGCATCTCTCCATAAAGTGCTTGTACAGTATGACAGTCTTGTTAACAGCTTTTCTAATGTCGTTGATGAGGACAAACTTACAACTTTTAATGTCGTTTTTGCGGAATTCGAAGATCGATTAATTAAGAATTTACTTACCTTTTGGATAAACTTCGTGGCAATGCTAAAGAAGCAATCGGCCATATCACTTTATATGAAGCCGGTTATGAAAAGGCATGGACAACGTTAATTCGCTTATATGATAATCCTTGCGCAATCGTGGATAAAAATATTGAAGCACTACTCGATCTTGACTCAATGATACGGCGAAGTGAAGGTGAACTTCTGAAACTTTTGAATGGAGCACTGTCCCATATATCTTCGTTGAGTGCAAATAGCTTTTAACTTGATAATCTGTCTCAATTAATTGTTCTCAAAATAATAAATCGTAAACTAGACAATGTAACTCGTGGTGAATGGGAGGAATCAATTGATCATAGCAAACAGTAAACTTGGGAAGAATTCAAACTATTTTTAGAAAAAAAATGTCGAGTCCTGAAAGAGGTCGAAAAAACGGTAATTAAACCCATAAATGCGGTCACAGTTCAACATCCCAGGCCTTCAACAGGTAACTTTACCAAACAGTCAACAAATAAAATCTTTGGAAAACCAAAGTCTTTCAATTTTGCAAACCAAAATGTAAACCAGACATGTGATCTTTGCAATAAGAATTCGCATCCATATTTTCTGTGTCCCGTATTCAATGGCCTAAACAGCGATATGAGAAGATAAAGGAAGTAAAAGCGTGTTTCAACGGTTTTAATCCGAGCCATAAAACTTCTGATTGTCGATCAATTAGATGCAAAATTTGACATAGTCCCCATCACACCCTATTACATTTTGAGTACCGCAAACAAACTGAATCTAACAAAAATATAATTCAAGATCAAACTTCAACTACCGTTCAACAATCTAATTCTCAGCCAACACCTAAACAAAATGTTCATTCAGCGTCAACTTCATTTTCTAACCATCATACAAATGAACACAATTTTGAACGTTCCACAATTTTACCGACTGCATTGATGATGATTGAGGATGGTAACGGAAAATTAATTCAGTGTCGCGCGTTACTGGATTCTGATAGCCAAACACACCTTCTTAGCAAATCATTTGCTAAAGCGCTCAACATAAAATGTCATAGAGACAATCACATTACAGTCTATGGACTGACTAATTCAATATCGCATGTTTCGCGGAGCATTAAAACCGTAATACATTCAGTTTAAAAACCATTTTCGGTTCAGATTGAGCTTTCAATAACCGACAACATTTCAAGTCGAATTCCTTACAATACTTTTAACATTTCCCGATGGCGAATTCCACAAAATGTGAAGCTTTCCGATCCTTCTTTAATGTTGTTCAACCTGTTGACATATTATTGGGAGTCGAAATATTTCCTGAGATTTTATTGCCGGACCGAATAAAGCGTAGCCCACGTCTTCCTACCCTACAGGAATCAATTTTCGGTTGGTTAGTGTTTGGATGGTTTGAACAAAGGATTGAACATAACTTTTCCAATTTTGTTACTCAACCGGATGTAGTCGACGAACTTAATGACACACTTAAAAGATTTTGGGAACTCGAAGATGTCCCATCTAAAAAGTTTCTATCCACGGAAGAGAAATCATGTGAAACATATTTTTCCCAAACCATAACTCGTGAATCCAATGGAAGATATATTGTATCAATTCCATTTCGTGACAATTTAGAAGATCTTGGTGAGTCCAAAAACATGGCATAGAAACGATTGAATCACTTGGAGCGGAAATTAAACCGCGATTCAAATCTTAAAAAGTCATATGTAACATTTATTAATGAGTATGCCCAACTCAGTCACATGAAACTCGTTAGTGACGTCAACGATTTCCAACAAAAAACTTATTACAAGCCACATCACGCAGTCGAACGGCCTTCCAGCTCTTCTACAAAACTTCGCGTAGTGTTTGACGCGTCTGCTAAGACGTCAAACAAATTTCCATTGAATGATAAGATGTTGGTGGGTCCTACGGTTCAAGATAACTTATTTGATATCATTCTTCGATTTAGAACCTACAAATATGTCATGACTAGTGACACATCGAAGATGTATCGACAAATAAAAATCGACAAACATCAAACTCCTCTTCAAAGAATTCTTTGGCGAGAACATTTGAACCAACCAATTCAGACATACGAGTTACAAACTGTAACTTACGGAACAGCCTCGGCACCGTATTTGGTAACTCGAGTACTAAAACAATTAGGACGAAAGGATTTTCCATTGGAGTCCGACATTGCATAACTGGTTCAAACGATGTGAAATCGGCTAAAGCCATACAATTCGAGATGATAAAAATGCTAAAACGGGGTGGTTTTCAACTACATAAGTGGTGTTCAAATAACACACAACTTCTATGCGATATTCCTCTCAAAGATCGTGAGGAATTGAATTACAATGAGTTTAGCTTGGGAAACTGTATTAAGGCTCTTGGTTTGCTGTGGCAGCCAAAAGAAGACATTTTTGTTTTTAGACCTCCCGAACTCAACGAAAACTCACTAACAAAACGGGCGATAGTGTCGGATGTAGCCAAGTTGTATGATCCATTGGGATTTCTGTCTCCTATCATATTAACGGAAAAAATAATAATTCAAATGCTTTGGGAAAAACAGCTCGATTGGGATGAGGCAATACCTGAAGGGAAATTATCAACAAGTTTTGAAATCAATATCACAGTTGTGGCTCTGTCGAAATGTCATGGGTCATTCAGAATCAAACGAAATAGTACACGGAAACACATTGAATCAGCTGAAAATCCAGCTGACCTCATTTCACGTGGAGTAATGCCTAATGAGCTCAATAACAATAAACTTTGGTGGCATGGTCCGAAAATATTATTATCTCAGTCTTACAATTCCATCATAACCGCAACAACATCAGATTTCGATCCTAGCTTGGTAGAACTGAAACAAATGATCGTGATGGTCTCTTCGAAGTCTTACAATTTTGTTAACTCATTGTTGTCCAGGTTTAGCTCTTTCGAAAATCTTATTCGAGTAGTTGCTTACATAATTCGTGTAATTAAACGGTCTGAACAGCACGATTCAAATTCATTATCTGCAACTGAATTAAATCGAAGCACAACTTGCATTATTAAACTCGTTCAACAAGCCCTTAAGGAAGATTTAGATTATGATGTTAAACATCAGATCCTCTTGGCTCCAAAAAACAGGTTAATTGATCTTGTATTTTTGCACGAACATATTAAAAATCATCATCCTGGACCACAATTGTTTTTGTCATTTGTTCGCCAAAAATATTAGCCAATACATGGAAGAAATATCGCGAAACGCGTCATCATGCTTGCATCAATTGTTTTCGAACAAAACCAGTAACGGCACAGCAGATAATGGGTGATTTGCCGGTTGAGCGGTTTTCTTCATTCAAAGAATTTTTTAATACCGGAGTGGATTTCTGTGGTCCATTTTTTATAAAATTTATCAACTATCGAAAGGCACCCACAGTAAAAATGTATGTTGCTTCTTTTGTGTGCCTAAGTACGACGGCAATACACCTTGAAATTGTCCAAAACTTATCAACTGACTCATTCATAAACTGCCTCAAGAGATTTATTAGTCGACGAGGTAAAATATCCACTATTTGGTCAGATAATGGTTCTACATTTCAAGGGACCAATAATGAACTCAAAGAATTGTATAGTTTGCTGCAATCACAAGCTGATCAAACAAAGATAACTGAATTTTGTACCTTTAACCGAATACGCTGGAAGTTTATTCCCCCACGAGCGCCTAATTTTGGAGGGATATGGTAAGCGTCCATTAAGTCTTTTAAAACGCACCTAAAAAGGGTTACTAGAGATAGAATTTTACATTTCGAGGAATTCAGCAAGCTTCGTTGTGCAAATTAAAGGGATAATGAACTCTCGACTTCTCTCAGTCATGTCCGATGATCCGAATGATCCTGAGCCATTGACTCCAGGTCATTTTTTAACTGGAAATGTAATTCAAGCTATTCCCGAACCTTCCTACAATCATCTGTCGGAAATTCGTCTTTCTCGATATCAACTTATAAGCAGACTCATTGAGTCTTTCTGGAAAACGTATTCTCTAGAGTACTTACACAGTTTGAAAACTCGGCCGAAGTGGACAACGGTTTCTGACAATCTCAAGCTCGGAGATGTTGTTCTTTTAATTCAAGATAATTTGCCACCAACTTAATGGCCGCTGTCAATTGTGGCTTCAACTATGTCAGGACCAGACGGTAGAGTACGGGTTGTTGAGGTAGAAACTGTGATTGATGGAGTAAAGAGGAGTTTTTACTTCTCTCTACCATTCACATTAATCTCTTTCATATCCACAATTTTTGTACACAGTCCATTTACCCGATCAATTTCACTATCTAACTGGCTTTGATTTATTTAATTTTCTCCAAGCATCTCATTCATCTAATTCACCCATTTCCTGTTATTCTTTAATTCACGTTTTTTCCTAAACACTCAATTATCATTCATGATCATTTTGATCATGAAATGATTACCACTCAAATTCTCTTCTTCAACATTCCAAGTGAGCCAGCAGGCCAGTTCAATAGTTGTCATAGACAAATCTATTGTGCTGGCCGTGCCTCCCACATTCGTCAATCTAGGTGGCCTTCCATCATTCAAGAGCACCATATCGGAGACTTGAATCAGGTCGGCCAACTGTTTTCATCTTGCGCAATTGTCATACAATCAGGTCACTTTTATCTCTGACCCACTCAAACAATTTTTTAAAATCACTAAAGGCTTTTCTCCTGTCATTTTCATCACGCACCTGGGTTACATACACGCTCACTAGTAACAGATTTCTTTCCAAATTCGTCGTTGAGGCGGCTATTGCTTCAAACACATCAAAAGCGGGTAACTGTATCTCTCTTGAAGCGTCATGTTTCTGGCGTACATTATTGCCTCTCCACCGTAACCATCGCTTCTTGGTTTGGAAAGAAATCTGTACCCTATCACGTTCAACGTCTTGTTCATTCTTTCCCAAGTTTCGCTTATAAGCATCACATTCATTTTATTCTTGGCCAGATAATTTTCCAACATACTTTTTTTGCATAAAAACTTTATCTGGCCAACAATAATTCTTTCACTCATATTTCACATTCACACTAATAACAATTTATACATACCAATTAAAAATCTCTTCCGGGAATATCCGCTTCCAAAATTTAACAAAAATGAATTTTAATGAAACAATAAAATTGTTGCATGATATTGCTGATGTTGCACTCTTCATAAAGATGTTGATGTTGCGAGTTGTTATCCCATGTTTTGCATTGTTGTCCAGTTTCGTGGTTATATACTATCGATTTTTATTATTTATTAATGATTTTCATCGGTGTTGGTGGTACAATAAAATTTTCATTGTTTACATATCTTTGTGTAAAATATTGATTTTGGCTATATCGCTGAACGTAACCCGTTCTTCAGTGGTAGTTGATTGTCCCGTATTTTTAGCGACTATGCTTGTTTGTTGTGCGTGTTGTGATTGTCTTTGCGTGTGTACATGTTGTTCATCTGGTTCTTGTTGTTGTTTTTCTTGTTGTTGTAGCTATGGTTCTGCTATCTTGTTATTCGTATTCAACAGTGGACATTCTAGTTTTTTATGAGTTTCTTCTCCACATTTGTAACACCATTCTTTCATTAAATCGTAGAATATTCTTGCTTTAATATTTTAAATATATAAAAATTGCGGTATTTCTCGCTCTATTTCTATGTACACGCCTCTTACTCGCGAAAAAACTGGTAGCAGTGAGTTTACTCCAAACTTTTCACGTCTTGTTGACAGTATATTTCCAAAACAGTGCAAGGTCTCACTCAGTGTTTAATCCGTAATTGGTGGCAAATTAAACACCCTCACGACTGTTACCTCAGTTGATGTTCCATTTGTATAACTGAATATCAAAACATGTGTCTCTCGTAAAACTCAAGGTAGCTTTGTTCTGTGTTAGACTTGATATACATACACCGCTCGTACAGATCTTGGTACAGTGTATGTATATCTTTCGCCGTTAGCCTGTCTGTAACTGTAATTTTACGGTATTTTGTCTTAAACTTACCATTGCGCTCCACAATTTTGTTAAAAACAGGTATTACATTTTAACACTGCGCAGAATTGCGCTTATCAAAATTGTATAGCACTAATACCACAATCTCTTTTTATTGTTTAACTGTCACTAATTTTTATTTCTATTTTTGTAATTGAAATATACACCACAAAGGTTGGCAGTCGAATGTTTTTTCAGAATCGCAATAATGTTTTATGGTGAGAGCAATACAATGGTTTGGTGGCGATATTCCCAAAGAAAACAGATAAAACACAAATTTCTGTTAAAATGTTGCAATTTCTATAAATGTTGAAACTTCAATAAATCGTTCAAGCGGAGGTCACCCTCTAAAACAAGTTGCATTTAAATTAGATCTTTCAATAATTTTGAAACTTGCCAAAGCTGGAACTTGGAAATGCCGGAAACTTGTTTAAGGCGGAATTTTTTTTCCCAACATTAATTTTTACACTGAATTAAACTGGTCTTGCCGGAAACTTGTTAAACCTGGAGGGCGGAGCGATTTTTCGATCCAAATAACATGACATAGTATAAATTCAACTTGAGAAACCCGGAATAAAATTTCAAGCTAAAAAAATACCTAATAAGTTTAGTGGATCATTAAAATAAAAGAACACGTTTCTTAACACGACATATTTTATTCATCTTCCAAGTAAATTTTTATCTCCTTGCTGTTCTAACTCAGACTGCCGCGATATATCATCATAGACTGGTATCTTCTTATATAGGTAGGAGTGTATGCGAGAGAGAATATATTATGTATTCTATATTTATTCAAATCTATACCGTTTTATTAGTACCTTTCCTCGTACAGACTTTGTCTACTACAACTCGGCCGTTCTGACGATTAATCGACCTCAATTTAACATTATTTATTTATACTATACTAAATATACGAATCATACCATCTTTAATAAACATATAGTACATATTTAAGTTATTACATAGTTGTTATTTACATTCAAGATGCTTATGTTAGATTTTTCAAAAATTTTTTTTTTAACTATTTATTTAAATTTCGCTGGAATGATTTATACCATCAAAATCAATTTACTCTACCGCAATTTTCAATACTTTACTTCAGATGGAGTAGATGTATTCTGGCCAGGAACACATCAACAAGAACATCTTTTTCTAATTATTATCAAGTTATTACTGTCAACCTGATTTTTCTAATTTTCAAATTTCCTTAGTAATATTCTTAATGTTTTATAAAATTGTAATGTTACTAATTTTAATTGAAAGCTTTCAATAATATTTCAAAATTTAAAACTATGGTGCTTCATAATTATAAATTTAAAGACGACGTCATCCAAACAAAAGTTCAAATATTCATTACTCAAATCAAAATATTCCAAATACAAAATTTTCAAAGCACAATATTCAAATACATACAAAATAGTATCCAAGCAAACAATATTCAACCAAAGTCGTCAAATGATATGGATCCATTCAGATTATTTATTATCTAATTACACTACTGTTTTTTTTTCTTAACACTTCATTCTACTTTTAAATATTACTTATGGTCCAACTTACAATTCCCAATAGCGGTGATAACAAAATTATACTACAGTTCTTAATATATAACAAAAATAATGGTATTTCAATCAAATGAGGTTTCAAATAATATATTAACTTTCCTTAAACAAATGTTGTATATACGGCTTCATACGACAAACTTCTATTACACCTTCATACGATATCTGAGTTACCTGAAATTCACCAATATCTGTAACCACGTACCGTCCATTAGGAAGAATTTTTATAACTTAATATGGACCCTTAAATTTCGGAATGAGTTGTTTTGATACGCCCGGTGTCGTATCATAATTCTTAATCATTACATAATCACCAGCAGAATATACCTTGGGGGGCTTCCTTTTCTTATCCACATAAGCTTTATTATAATCCTGAATTTCGATTTTCTCTCCAGCGATTTCTCGCAATGCTGACAACTTTTGATTATCGTATCTTTCTAATTCCTTTTCTAATATTTCTCGAATTTTGTCATTAGATACTGATCTTTGAGTTACTCCAAACAATAGGACGCTCGGAATATTTCCAATTGATCTATTTCTTGTGTTATTAATGGCATATTCTACTTTATGCAAAACTTTATACCAATGATTGCCAGTTTTGTCGTCGGTTAATTTCGCTAGCATAGGGATAACTATTCTATTTTCTCTATCTATTTGGCCATTGGCCTGAGGAGAACCCGTAGCAATCTCAACGTGTAAAATGTTATTTTGGTTCACAAAATCATCAAAATCTTTTGATATAAAACAGCTTCCTCTGTCAGAAATAATACGACGGGGACGACTGTAGTTATTAAAATATTCGTTCAAGCTCAAAATTACTTCCTGTGTGTTAGTTGTCTTAACTGCATAGAGTTTTATAAATTTCGTAAATGCATCTATTACTAAAAATTTGTGTTTTTACTGGCTTTTGCAGAGTTGCTAATTGGACCACAATGGTCTATATGAAGGGTATCAAATGGAACTGTTGATTTGGGGATGTTATGCAAATAACCTTCAATTTTACCTTGTGGAGGAGAGAAAGTAATACACTTCAAACAGTTGTCAATATAAGCTTTCACTCTATCAGTTAACTTAGGAAACCAATACATACGCATAATTACATCGACAGTCTTATTCACTAAAACATGCCCAAAACAATCATGAGCATTTCGAATAACATTATCGACCATTTCGTTGGGGACGTAAAACAGTACTTGGTCATTCATTTTGCGATATAATAGCCCATTTCAAATTTCATAGAATTTATCCTCCGAATTCTCTAATATTTTCTTGATTTTAATTATATCCTGATCTCTTGTCTGTGCTATCGAAAGAGTTTGCTCAAACGTATTTTCCTCCGAAATCAATATATTTGTAGACCGACTTAATGCGTCTACATGACGCATTCGACTCCCAGCCCTATGTTTGAGAAAGTAGTCATAGTTTTGAAGCTCAAGGGCCCATCTTGCAATCCGGGGATTCATTTCTTTTTTGTTTAAAGTTTGAGTGAGAGAATTGCAGTCAGTTGCAATTATTAAATTTGATACTCTGAAGGTATACCCGAATCTTACGAAGGGCATAAATTATCGCTAAAGCTTCTAATTCAAAACTATGATATCTACTTTCCACCTCTGTCGTGCGCTTAGAGTAATAAAATATTGGATGTAGCTTATTATCGGATTTTCTCTGAATTAACATTGCTCCGAATCCTATTGTGCTTGCGTCGCAATGTAATTCAGTTTCGTCCTTATGGTTGTAAATAGAGAGTACAGGAGCATTAATCAAGGATTCTTTTAGATTTTCATACGCATTCAATTCCTCTTCCCCATAGAATTGAAGATTCATTCATCTTTACCTGATGGAAGCCATCATTTAAATCTAAAGAAGAAAAATATTTCTTTCCCCGTAACAATATTAATTGGTCTTCTATAACCGGAATGGGGTAGGGATCTTTGACGGTAATTTTATTTAGTTCACGGTAATCGACACATAATCTTAGATCTCCAGATTTTTTCTTAACAACAACAATAGGCGATGCATGAGGCGACTTGCTAGGTCTTATAACATTTTCATCCAATAATTTCTCAATAATTTGTAATCATTTTTCACGCTCAAAGTAAGGCAACCTACGAGGGGAATAATTTAATGGCTCGGCCTTTGTCAGATTGATATTGACTTCATACTCGACACGTATAATACTACCATCGCTAATTTTGTTCACATAAATGTTAAAAGTTTTATAAAGTTTATCAATAGAAGCCGCCTGTACGTTCAAACCAATATTTAATTCAAATGCATCTTTGTCGTCATTGTATTCAATATTCATAATACTTAAAGCATTAGACTCAGCTACGAGTTCTTGGCATTCATTATTTAATTTTACTAAATCAACGTTAATTAAATTCATAAAATCTATTCCAAATAAAATATCATGCGGAAGTGTATTAATTGGTACCACAAAAATATCCAAATTATATAATTTGTTCTCAAAATTGGCTTTTATGTTCGTTGAACCCAAAATATTTACTTTATTATAATTTATGCCAAAAAAACTTTGCCGAGAACTAATACTGCACAATTTATTTATAAAATTTTGTTTAATTAAGCTTATACTGCTTCCAGTATCAAAAATATCTTTAACTGTCACAAACTTCAATCCTCCATCCATACTGATAAAAAATGTTTGAGGTCCTATGAGTCACGCCTTTTTATTTCGATTTTTGGGACAACCAGGGGCAATGTGCCCTGCTTCCCCACAAATGTAGCAGCTTCCCCATTGTCGCTTGTGATTTCTGCATTCCCTGGACAGATGCCCAATTTGGTTGCAATTGAAGTATTTAATGTTTTCTGATGATTTCATCTTGGAAACTACTTCTTTAGTTGTATCTGGCCGACGATTTGTTGTTATCTGGTGATTCGTATTTGATGAATAGTTTGGTACCCAATGATGATTTGATACTCGACGAGAAGGGAGACGATTGTCCCTTTCCGGTTCTTTCGAAACCTTTCGACCATAAATATAACATTAAAATATAAAGGGCTAAAACCACATAAGGTGATCAGAACTTCGGTCTTCATTAATTCAGTTCAAAAATCATTTTAAAATCGAATTTCCAATATTCGGTTGAGAAATAGGCCAGTTTCATCATACTTGGCCATATTCTAGAACTTTATCCAAAAATCATTTTAAAATTCCATTTCCAATGCACAAGCCAAATTTCATCATAATTGGTTGAGAAATAGGCCAGTTTCATCATACTTGGCCATATTTCAGAACTTTATCCAAAAATAATTTTAAAATCCCATTTCCAATGCATGCGCCAAATTTGATCATTATTGGTTGAGAAATAGGTAAGTTCCCTCATACTGGCCATATTCCAGAACTTAATGTAAAAATCATACACATATGTTGTACATACATACACAGAATCACTTATACAGATTGCTCAACTGCTCACTAACACTAATCCAACCCCAACTCAACCCCAATTCAACCCGCACACGGCCTCCAACTCATCTCTCTACCCAATCGCAAACTCTCTTTCAATTCAATCCTCTAACCTCAAAAATTCTAAATCGAACAAGCCGTTCTCGAGATACCATGGGTACAGACAGACGGACGGAAATTTTTTTTTTTTGCTTTTTTAAACTCAGGGACTTTCAAAACGTCGAGATAAGTGGTTTTGGACCAACTAAATGTATTGCCAGGATTTCAATACTTTGGTCTTTTTAGACCGAAGTAACAAAAACATTAAAGTGAAAATTTATTTCCGGATGTTGAAAAAGCCACAACTTAACTTCTTTTAAAACCAATAAGACGCATCGCGTGCTTTTGCACAGTAGAATTAATAGAACTTAATTAAGGCAAAGAGTTGGGATATTCTTCTAAGCAAATATAATATTCTAAACGCATTATTGATAAACTTCCAATTTAGGTGACAGTCAAGGATAATATTCAAGTACTTGAAACTTTCAACGGTTTCAATCAAAAAACACGAATTGGAACAATTATCTAGATTATACGAGATATGAAACTTAACTGACAGTTTTAAATTACTGTAACCAATTTTAAAATACATAATTTTCGTTTTCTCGCTTAAAATTAATGAATGGTAATCAAACCACTTACTAAGAATAGCTAGGTCAGTACTGATCTGGTGGCTTACAGCTAATAACATTAACCCATATCATCTGCGAAAGCTACAACATGGCCTGACAAATTGGCGTACTAAACATTGAATTAACATATATTTGAAATACAATAGGCCCAAAATGCTTACGATTAACCAGATATGACTTAAACCAATTGTTGGTGTTACCTCTGAAACAATTCTGTAAAGTTTATTACCCACCATATAAAAAGCCTTTTTTGTATCAATGAACAGCCCACCGCAGGAATCTGGTTTCATCAGAAAAATTACTTCTAAACCCGTGTTGACAGCTACTAATTATATTATGGCTCTCTAAGAAAATGTCCATTCTACTTTTAATGACTTTTTCCATAACTTTTAAGAAAACTGGTTGCAATGCAATAGGCCGATAGCTATTAAGGTCATAATGCGAACCATTTTTGTGCAATGTATGTACAATTGCTGTTTTTAACATTTCCGATACAATACCATTTACAAAACTGTCATTAAAAATAGGGACAATAGCATTTATAACTTGTTTCATCAAATAATTACTCATACCAAAAATATCATACATCGTTTCACTAACATAACCAATATTGAATTCCTCCGAGTTACTATTTAAAGGTAACATATCAGATTTTAGCTTCAAGGCAACATTACCAAAAGAATTTCCAAATTCATCAGCAATATCAGCAGCAGTATTTACATTTTCATTACATTCATCTGTTACTTAACACATCATTAATACTACGCCACATAGACCTAGCATCATTTCAACAATTTTCCAATTTATTTACATAATAACCTTCCCGCGCAATTGAGATGGACGATAAACCTTCGAAGGAGACAGACGTGTTTTTGTCTGCTCCGTAAATTTAATTTTTTCAGTTTTATGTGTTTTTGTGTTTAATAAGTGGTTTAATGTGAATTTGGGATGCATTTATAAGGCAATGTGTTGAATTTATAGTGAAAGAAATCAAATTCCTTGATTAATTGCATGATTTTGATTTTCATGTTTGTGTGATTGTACATAAAATCTAAATACAAATGTCTCATATTTTAGATTGAATTAGAATTAAAATTAAAATTAACTGAAATTGATATATGCAGTTTATTTTCATGTTTTATTTTATTTTTACTAATCCTTAAACATATTTTGGTATTTTATTTTATGTACAACTTGTAACGACGG
The DNA here is from genome assembly GCA_958295665.1 of Tipula vernalis. Taxonomy (NCBI): domain Eukaryota; kingdom Metazoa; phylum Arthropoda; class Insecta; order Diptera; family Tipulidae; genus Tipula; species Tipula vernalis. The sequence goes on from OY282560.1 coordinate 169,620,812, forward strand.
ATACAACATCAGTTTTTCCACCGTTCCAACCAAGGGTTTTTTTTTTTTTTTTAACAAATAATAAAAGAATAGCAAGTTTGGCGCGAAAAAAGAAAAAAAAAAACATTTTTACGATGGTCCGATTATTTTTTTTTTTTGTTTTTTTGGACGGAACAAGTTTTGGATTTTTCGCGAAGGGTCGTGAATGTTTTTTTTTGATGAGGAGGATGAGTCTAGTGATATATTTTGAAAACAGTGCCCAAATCATAAATTAAGAAACAAAAAAAAAAAAACAGAAAATTTATCTGAATTTTATATAAGAAAATTTATACCATCGATCATGTTGGTTTTTATTAATAAGTGATTCGATTATCATTATTTTTTTTTTGGTTGTTCTTAGTTAGTAATTCGATGAATAGTTTTGGTGATATAAAATTAATGTATTAACATAGTATTAAGTTAATAAATTTTGATTCTGGTGATATAAATCATATGAACAGAAAAAAAAACGGTCGTATGTCAAAATCAAATGAACTGTGAGTTTTTTTTTATAAGTGATTCAGACCAGTTAGTGCCAATTACAAGTGTATAAAAACGTTATAGCATCGAACGATTAACTGATTGTGGTGTGAAAAAAAAAACAGTTACGTAATTCTAAATCTTGAAAAAAAAAAAAAATTAAAACTTTGAATTATTCAGTGGAGTGGAACGTTATAATATATAGAACAAGTTAGAAAAATCTCAATTACCAAGTGTGTGATTCTGTGCCAATAAAGAAAATATTCGAGACGTTTATTCTTATTTTTTTTTTTTGTTGATTGCGGATGGTTGTCGAACCGTTATGGACAAAATTTTACCATTCGAATGATAGTGACTAAATAGAATAATGAAGCAAAAACATTTTTTTTAATAACCATCATAAAGTTCCATTGATAAATCCTTAGTCAATTTGTATTTCAAATAATGGACTTACTTTGAACAATAAATATATATAATACAAATAATGTACATAATTACAATTTATATATAAAAAAAAAAAAAAATCTTTGTGTACATCGATATTAAATACATACTCATACATTCAATATACAATTCCACATTCAACGTCAACATTCAACATAGTTCAACCAACGGATATTTTCATCATCAACAGATAAGCATTTACTAATTTTTATCTTAATTATTTCTGTTCTTAATTTTTTTTATTACTTAAAATATTGAATTTTGTTTTTGTAATATTAAATATTATTATTTTTTGTTCTTTAGATTAAGTCTTAGAGTAGCAAAGTTAGCTAAGGTTAGGTCATAGAATAGGTGTAGGTACCGGTTCCGGGTAATTATTAGTTTGTTTTCCTCTCATCGGCTCATTCATGAACTATATATATATTTTGTCATTTTCTTTTTAAAAAAAATAAAAAAAAAAAAAAGATAATAAAGTTTGTAAGAAATTCAGTTATTATAATACCATCATTATTAAATTTTTTTTTTCTTTGTCGGATTTCGAATATTGATTGATTTCTTTCCTGTTTCGGTGATAAGTGATATGTTGTTAAAACAAGAGTAGTGAATTTCGATTGAGAGGATGAGTTCAGGGTAAGTTTTTAGGTGAGTATGAATAAACTGTTGTTCTCCTATCTCTTTCTTTTCCCAATCCTGCGGTCCAACTAGATCCGCGTCATGTCTCTGGAAAACCCACGCCTTCCCCTGAGCTTTAGCCGGCAAAATGACCGCCCAGAGATAATAAAGTGACGTGGATAATCTGATAACTGACATGCCTTGGAGTTTGGTTTCTTGTCTAAATTTTGTTTTGAATTGCGGACCAAACTCCATTGCATTTCGTTACAGTGGCGCCCAAACTAATTAAGGCTATCCTTTCCATTCTCCTATCCTTCTTTTTTTTCATTTTTTTTTTCAGTTTATGGATTTTGTTGATTCACTCATTAACATGCATGCCCAGTTAGGTATAACTGTTTGAATCGGATGTTAATGTTTGATAATCCAAAATTTTAAATTTTTTTTTTTTTGCTTCCCTTTTACCCGTTTAAATTTTAATTTTTATCTGTGTGATTTGGTGCAATGGCAATTGAGCTGATTTCTTCCGTGATTATGTGACTTAAATCCCGCTCACTGCTTATTTCACCAATCATGCATAAACTTTCATTCTTGTTTTTTTTTGTTGCCTTTCGCTAATTTTAAGCTTTGAAAGCAACGATCAAACTCAAAAGAGATCTTTATTTATTTGAAAGGTCCAGTAAACGCGTGCTGTCGACTCTTTTCATTTAGTGATTTGACTCTTAAGATTTTCAATTTCCTCCAACTTTCTTCTTCTTAAACCTTTCCCTATCCTAAAGGCAACAGTTTATTTTCTCTGCTCATCTTTTATTGTTGATACCGAAAAGAAAAATGATTTGACAATTTATTTTTGCTGCCTTGAACTCATCCTCGTTAATTTGATATACATATATAAATTATTTGATAAAAAAAAAAAAAACCCAAACCTTATATTCCTTCTACTCACATGCCAAGAAGTATCTCTGACTATTTTTACGATCCCAATTAATTTTTTTTTTTGTTTTGATTATAAAGTCGAATCCTGCTCTTGCCGTTTATATAAAAAAAAAATAAAAAACAAAACAGTTTGTTTTTTGTTATTGGTTGCATTATCTAATCATTGACATTGAATATATTATATATTTACACATTCTTGGTGTAATATAACCTAAGCGTCGCGAACCTATCATTATATAATTTTAAGAGTGAATTTTCATTGTAAATATGGATGCTACGGTGTTAGAAACTGACGAATTTGAGGTTGAGTGTATGGTGCGCGAAATCCGTTTTGATGTCCCTGGGGCGCTCCAAATCCTTCAAAATGCAATCATAGATGAAGAGGCCAATAAAGTGGAAATCCCGGCTAGAATGCACTCGAAAGGTCGTAAAAACCCAGACATTGAAAGCGATATTTGTCGCAATAAGCTACAGGTTTTGAAAGAAATGATTACGGCATTGAATCAAGAATCAGGGGATGATTTAATCAATTTAGCCTATCAAATTGAGTCGCGTCTATTGCATGTATCACGCCGTTTACACAGGTTAATGTCTTCCCCCACATACAAAAGCAGCGCACAAAACTCTATAAAAATATGCGAACAGTTGCAATCTAGTTTACAAATATTTATGCAAGACCATGACAAAGTGAATGAATCCATTGAAGCTGCCAAATTAGTGGAAGTCGGTCATTCAGAAGGGGATGAAAATAATGATCCTAATTTGCCTACATTAGAAACCCAACAAAGTGAATCGAACTCTCCAACCCAAGGTTTAGGTAGAAGATCCACTTTGGAGGATTTACTTGATAAAGTTCATCTGGACGGCCAAATGAAACAGCAACACATTGAGGTTCAGACAAAATTATTGGAGTCTACGGTGGAAAAATTCAACTTACTATCGCAACAATTATCCGTAATAACTCAACGCCAAGATGCCATGCAGGAACAAATTACAGGTAGAAATCTACCAAACGTGTCCATCCCGACTAGCGCGGGTCTACCAGGGTCAATCAAAGGACCACTTCCTTCATTCATGTCTACTTTACCTACATCAGCGTATGGGACATACAACCAACCACCTCCACTAGTCCCAAATCTGATTCCAACTCCATCGAATACTACGAATTGGCAATCGGCTTATAATAATCAAACAATGGTATTTGATAACTATCTCCCAACAAACATTTCGTCAAATTTACAACCTGTATCGTCAGTTCCACTATCTCAAGCCAATCAAGCAACGTTTGCTTCAGCCGTGCCTCCAATAATTGGTTCAAATTACACAAACGCTCCGTCAATTGTACCACAACCATTTTCTAATATTACTGTTTCTCCAAATTCTCAAGGTTTACGTTATCCCCTCGAGCATCGCAGCCTTTCTCGATGTGGAATATCTTATGACGGCTCTCCATCCAGTGTTCCAATAGATATGTTCGTTTTTCAAGTAGAAACTTTAGCGAGTTCATTAAACTTATCTGAAGCCAGCCTGCTCACTGAGATGAGCTCGGTACTGAAAGGGGTCGCATTACAGTGGTATTGGACGTGCAGACGTCATAATCCTAATATATCATGGTTAGAATTAAAAGCTAAATTCATGGAAAGATTCCAGGACAGACGTTCTGACTTTGAGATACGGCGTTTGATTGAAACCAGGAAACAGATGCCGCGTGAGACCTTTGTGGAGTTCTATCACAGTGTTTGGAGTATGACTTTACAATGCCGAACCCCATATTCAGAGGAGAAGGTCATCGAACTTCTCATGCAAAATATGAGAGCTGGTCTTCAATATCAATTGACAGATCGACGATTTGCCTCAATTAACGATCTGATTGCCAGTTGTACTACGTGGGAAGATACTTGGAATCGACTCCGAATCGACCCTGAATCAATGATAAGTACAAGAAAAGGAATCAACGAGATGAAACTAATCGAACAGAATGAAGCATTTATGCCACATCAGCAATACAATCAGTATACCGATCATTCTGGTAGAGAACAAGAAATAGCAGCGTATCGTAATAACTACACCGACCAAGCAAAGAATTTGACTTCAGGTGGTATGTTTCAGTCACACCCTAATTTCCTTCGTTCACCAGTTAACCGAGAAATTGTGTGTTATAATTGCGACGAGAAGGGACACACTTTTATTGATTGTCGCTTTCCACCTATGCGATGGTTCTGTCATAAATGTGGAATGAAAGACACCGTTTATGCTAAATGTTCGAAGTGCTCGGAAAACACGCCGAGGGGTCAGTGGCGTTCTGGGAACCACGGAACCCCGAAAGTAATACTACCCAGACCGACCAAAGAAACGGAAGAAGCAGCCAGCAATACGGATCCGGAATTGCGCCAGCTCGCTTAACCCAATTTACCGAATTAAACCCAAGCAGCAACGCAGATCGTAGTGGTAAGAATGGTACCGCATCGACACACAAAGTATATCCATGTAACCTTTCTGAACAACCGTATCTCCATTCTCCACGTAAAAACTATTTTGATCTGCAATCCTCTTCAAATCCATGTATTAAATCTTCAACCAAGAAAAAGCGATATTACAACTCTCGGCAGCGTAAACGAACTCGATTATACTGGCAAAACCGCACTAGTCTTAAATCTGACATAGTTAATTCTATTATAATGAACCATTTACAAGATCCTAGGCCATATGCCCAAGTTCGAATCAATGGGGTTGAATATAAGGGTTTGTTAGACAGTGGTGCTACAGTTAGCGTTTTAGGAGCAGGAGCAGAAACATTTTTAACCAATCCTGATGTTCAATTTCACAGTTCCCCATCATACATAAACGCAGCAAATGGTCAGTCAGAGAGAGTGTTTGGATTTATTTACGCCACAATAGCCTTTAATGGTAAGAGTCACAAAATGCGGTTGCATATCGTCCCTAGTCTAGAGCAGCCTTTGTACCTAGGGATAGATTTTTGGAATCTATTCCAGATCACTCCAGCCTTATGCTCATTGAGTCCTGAAATTCCTTCTGATCCCGAATCATCTAAATACCATTCATTGTTGCCAGCTGATCAATCAAAATTAAATTAAGTGATCGATCAGTTCCCATCTTGTACTCAATTTGGCCTCGGAAAAACCACTTTAATTTCCCATACAATCGATGTTGCTGCAGCTAAACCGATCAAACAAAGATTCTACTCTGTCTCGCCAGCTATACAGAAACAACTTTTCGATGAGCTCGATCGAATGCTAGCGTTAGGCGTGATAGAGGAAAGTCAGAGCAGTTGGTGCTCACCGGTCACTTTAGTGCGTAAAGCAAGCGGCAAGGTTCGTCTCTGTTTGGATGCCCGTGAGTTGAACAAGGTCACCGTTAAGGACGCGTACCCACTACCACTTATCGATGGATTGTTGGGAAGATTGGATCAAACCAGGTATATTTCTTGTATCGACCTCAAAGATGCCTTTTGGCAGATCCCGTTGGACCAACAATCCAAAGATAAGACGGCGTTTACCGTACCTGGGAGACCTTTGTATCAATTCACGGTTATGCCATTCGGATTATGCAACGCTCCTCAGACGATGTGCCGCTTGATGCACAAAGTGATCCCGCACCAACTGCATGACAGAATCTTTGTCTACTTGGACGATCTTTTGGTGACGTCAGCGTCATTTGAAGAGCATTTGATTTTACTAGAAGAGGTTGCGACTCGTTTAAGAAAGGCTGGACTCACCATCAACGTTGATAAGAGCAAATTTTTGCTAAAAGAAACAAAATACCTTGGATACCTTATCGGAGATGGATGCCTACGCACCGACCCCGAGAAAGTCCGTGCAATCGTTGAGTTCCCTGCTCCTAAAACGGTAAAACAAATTCGACGGTTTTTGGGAATGTGTGGCTGGTACCGCCGCTTTATAAGAAATTATGCTACCTTGTCTGCCCCTCTTACAGACCTCCTTAAAAAGGGTTCCAAAATTAAATGGTCTGGATCTGCTGAATCTGCTTTCGACGCTCTAAAAACTGCCTTATCAACATCTCCCGTCCTGGCAAATCCTGACTATGGGAAACCCTTCTTTATACAATGTGACGCCAGCACAACAGGAGTAGGTAGCGTATTATTCCAACTCGATTCCGACGGAGCCGAGCGTCCGATAGTTTTTGTTTCTCAAAAGCTAAACGCGGCTCAGAGAAATTATTCGGTTACCGAGTTGGAATGCTACGCTGCTGTGCTGAGCGTCAAAAAGTTCAGACCGTATATTGAAGGGTACCCATTTACCATATACACAGATCACGCCAGCCTCCAATGGTTGATGTCGCAGAAGGATTTGTCAGGACGCTTGGCACGCTGGAGTCTCAAGCTCCAGTCATTCGATTTTCAAATGGCTTATCGAAAGGGTTCACAAAACGTAGTTCCGGACGCGTTATCCCGTGCTTTTTGTGAACAAATTTCGCCAGTCATAAATTCTGCTAAGCACGAAAATTTATACGCACAAGGTTGTAGCTATCTAAACAAGATATGTTCGCTAGATCCAACAGTTGACACCGAAACCCTTCATGTAGATCTGAGCCATCCTGCATTTGTAGATAGTGACTATATCAACCAGATTAAACAGGTTGAAGCGTTACCAGATGTGAGTCACAACTTCAAAATCCAAGATGGAAAATTGCTGATAGCTCCTTCATACGGATGGCGGTATGAAGACACCGACCTGCCTGTTTGGAAATTGGTCGTTCCTGAAGGCCTAACGCAAACCCTTATTCAGCAGGCACATGTACCACCTTCGGCTTCTCATATGGGTCTGGCGAAGACACTTGAACGGATTCAACGCCAATACCACTGGACACGTATGGCACAAGACGTCAAAGTTTTTATTAAAAATTGTCAGACTTGCAAGATGACTAAGGCCGTCAATTACTGTACCAAGCCTAGGATGGGTAACCAAATCGCATCAGATCGGCCGTTTCAAAAACTTTATATAGATTTCCTCGGTCCGTATCCTCGATCTAAACGCGGGAATACTTACATTCTAATCATACTAGACCACTTTTCAAAATTCGTCTTCCTCAAACCTCTTAGAGAAGCCTCTGCCTCTCTATTGTGCCAATATGTAGAAAATGAAATTTTTAACACCTTTTCAGTACCCGAATACGTTACCACAGATAATGGAAAACAATTCACGTCCAAGCTGTTCCACGAATTGTTGTTGAAATATGGAGTTACTCACATACGTACACCTATCTACTCTCCCCAGAGCAATGCGTCCGAGCGAGTAAACCGTACCGTTTTGTCCGCTATTCGGTCATACTTATCTGACCGCCACACTGACTGGGACGTCCATATTTCAGAAATTGCTTCTACGCTACGAAATGTGATCCACTCGTCTACGACATTCTCTCCCCATTTTCTCGTATTCGGGCAACACCTCATTTTACACGGATCAGACTACAACCTTCGACGGTTGCTTAGTGAATCTGATGATAATTTCCTACACGTTGCCTCAAAACCGGATCGTTTAAATATCGTGCGTGAAAAGGTGTTGCACTATCTGAGGGTAGCACACCAAAGAAGTTCTCAACGCTATAATTTGCGGAGTCGTCATAGAGTGTTCGACATTGGACAGGCAGTGTTTGTACGAACATTTCCACAAAGTGACGCTTTTCATAAATTTTCAGCAAAATTGGCTCCTAAATTTTTCCCCGCGCTTATTGACTGTAAGGTTGGAAACGTAGCGTATAAAGTAAAGGACTTACATGGGAAGCCCTTAGGGACGTATCACGGGAAAGACATTCGAGTTTAATTGGGTAATTAATTTCCAATTTTGTTTTCGGAATCTTCCGTCATTATTTATCCACAACGAGGCCTACAACTAAATAACTCAACCCCACCTACATATAAACATCCGTATGCTATGATTATTATCCTTAAAATTACACCCATCTTTATTTCCTTATTCAATTTCTAACATAAAATAGAGCAGGGTTTTTGTTTCTTCTTTTGGCCCGGCTTATACAGAGACTCTTCTCGGGTGTGAGTCGTCCCCACGATTTGTAACGACGGATACAACATCAGTTTTTCCACCGTTCCAACCAAGGGTTTTTTTTTTTTTTTTAACAAATAATAAAAGAATAGCAAGTTTGGCGCGAAAAAAGAAAAAAAAAAACATTTTTACGATGGTCCGATTATTTTTTTTTTTTGTTTTTTTGGACGGAACAAGTTTTGGATTTTTCGCGAAGGGTCGTGAATGTTTTTTTTTGATGAGGAGGATGAGTCTAGTGATATATTTTGAAAACAGTGCCCAAATCATAAATTAAGAAACAAAAAAAAAAAAACAGAAAATTTATCTGAATTTTATATAAGAAAATTTATACCATCGATCATGTTGGTTTTTATTAATAAGTGATTCGATTATCATTATTTTTTTTTTGGTTGTTCTTAGTTAGTAATTCGATGAATAGTTTTGGTGATATAAAATTAATGTATTAACATAGTATTAAGTTAATAAATTTTGATTCTGGTGATATAAATCATATGAACAGAAAAAAAAACGGTCGTATGTCAAAATCAAATGAACTGTGAGTTTTTTTTTATAAGTGATTCAGACCAGTTAGTGCCAATTACAAGTGTATAAAAACGTTATAGCATCGAACGATTAACTGATTGTGGTGTGAAAAAAAAAACAGTTACGTAATTCTAAATCTTGAAAAAAAAAAAAAATTAAAACTTTGAATTATTCAGTGGAGTGGAACGTTATAATATATAGAACAAGTTAGAAAAATCTCAATTACCAAGTGTGTGATTCTGTGCCAATAAAGAAAATATTCGAGACGTTTATTCTTATTTTTTTTTTTTGTTGATTGCGGATGGTTGTCGAACCGTTATGGACAAAATTTTACCATTCGAATGATAGTGACTAAATAGAATAATGAAGCAAAAACATTTTTTTTAATAACCATCATAAAGTTCCATTGATAAATCCTTAGTCAATTTGTATTTCAAATAATGGACTTACTTTGAACAATAAATATATATAATACAAATAATGTACATAATTACAATTTATATATAAAAAAAAAAAAAAAATCTTTGTGTACATCGATATTAAATACATACTCATACATTCAATATACAATTCCACATTCAACGTCAACATTCAACATAGTTCAACCAACGGATATTTTCATCATCAACAGATAAGCATTTACTAATTTTTATCTTAATTATTTCTGTTCTTAATTTTTTTTATTACTTAAAATATTGAATTTTGTTTTTGTAATATTAAATATTATTATTTTTTGTTCTTTAGATTAAGTCTTAGAGTAGCAAAGTTAGCTAAGGTTAGGTCATAGAATAGGTGTAGGTACCGGTTCCGGGTAATTATTAGTTTGTTTTCCTCTCATCGGCTCATTCATGAACTATATATATATTTTGTCATTTTCTTTTTAAAAAAAATAAAAAAAAAAAAAAGATAATAAAGTTTGTAAGAAATTCAGTTATTATAATACCATCATTATTAAATTTTTTTTTTCTTTGTCGGATTTCGAATATTGATTGATTTCTTTCCTGTTTCGGTGATAAGTGATATGTTGTTAAAACAAGAGTAGTGAATTTCGATTGAGAGGATGAGTTCAGGGTAAGTTTTTAGGTGAGTATGAATAAACTGTTGTTCTCCTATCTCTTTCTTTTCCCAATCCTGCGGTCCAACTAGATCCGCGTCATGTCTCTGGAAAACCCACGCCTTCCCCTGAGCTTTAGCCGGCAAAATGACCGCCCAGAGATAATAAAGTGACGTGGATAATCTGATAACTGACATGCCTTGGAGTTTGGTTTCTTGTCTAAATTTTGTTTTGAATTGCGGACCAAACTCCATTGCATTTCGTTACAAACTGACACAAATATATTCTTGTAGCAAAACCAACAAAAAAAAGTTTATACAGGCCATCTCGTTCGCTCTTTACACAGAGTCTATTGAGGAAATGGACTGTGTATTGTAGCTTTTGTCATATAATATTTAAACAACAAAAAAAACAGATAGACTTTTTTGTTGGTTTTGGTATAATCGTCACAAATATTTTCCTGTATCTTGATATAAGAACAGGAATGTTTGTATGTTCACTATAATTATTTGTATATAATATAATGAAAAATGATACGTCTCCTGCTACGCACATGGAAGTTTGTATGAAAATATTTACCTTCTCTGTGTGTATTGGTGGTTTAGAATATACGATTCTGTTATTTTTATTTTAGTGTGGTTTTCTCTCTTTGTGTTTCTTGTATTCTTGAGATAACTATAGTGTTCTTGATAAAACAAACACAACGAAAATTTTAATGTATTCGACTCAAATAGGATTCTTATACTTCGTATAATCGAGTAAGTTTGAGTCGAATCATAAACTGCTAATTGTTCATTTAGGTATGATTAATTTTTTTACGGGGTATTATAAACTGCTTTAAATTATATTAATTATATTAAATTAATTTAATTAATATTAAAAGATTATAAATTAAGTAAATTATATGAATAAAATACTAATATGGAAATATTAATTTTGAGTTCCTTGAGCTGATAAGACTTCGAAATGTTAGACGGAAAATGCTATCCTCATCTAAATAACTTAATTAATTTATTAAATCACGTTATCAGAAAAAAATATATGAGATTATCAATAGTAAATGGCAAAGCAAACTGAGCCAGGGTTAGACATAATTTTAAATATTATGTTAAAACATTTTCCCGAATCTTGGTTTCGATTTCTATCTAAAGTATTTTGTAACTGCTTCAGGCTAAATTATTTTCCTGCGGTCATTGGAAGATCTCTCGAATATCAAAAGCTTAGTTCTGTACGCAAGGATTTTGAATGTGTATCACTTTGATTCCTCAACAATTCGATTTCGACACAAACATTCTTGAATTCACCAAGTTCATCGTATTATTAATCATGTCAAAAATCAAAGTAATGTTAACAAATCTACAGGGATGATGAACGGGCTCCTACATAAACTGCAGAAACAAAATTTCCCTATTTACATCATTACTGAAGTCGTATTTCTCAAATAGGAAATTTTATGTTCAGATCCTAAGTCTGGCTTAATGAATACATGCCGGTGTTCCTTAGGGTTCTATATTAAGCCGAACATTATTTTGTGTCTTCCTAAATGATATTCCACTTATGGATGATTGTGAGATTGCTTTGTTTGTAGACGACTCTTCAATTTTCACGTTTGATATATTCTCCCAAGACATAATTCACAGGTTTATTAACTACATTACAGTATTAATTTCTTACTTTCAATATGGGGACTGTGTTTAATTGCTGAAAAGACTCAGCATATCTACTTCTAAATTACCTCAAGTTAACATAACTCTAAATGCCTAGCAAGTAAACTGAGAAAAACCAGTCAAATACCTTGGCATACTCCTTGATCCAAAAGTGACATTTAAAAATGATACTAAGTTTGTCTCCGGCAAAGTTTCTAGTTTATTCTTCATACTCTACCATATCTTAACCATTCTGTCCATTAATAGGTCTGGTCAGACCAGAGATCAGCATATAATAGAGATAACTCGTTCAGTGTAAAATGTAAAAATTGAAATTAGGTTCCCGAATTTCAATACTGGGTTCTCGAGACATACATACGTATTTGTGTTTTTGTTGCTTATTACACTTTCGTTTGCATGTGAATAATTTTTTCTCTTCGATTTATTTCATTCTATGTAGTGGTAACTTATTTTATTATATAGTCAATTTATTTTGTTATTGTATTTTCTACAATACTAGCAGTTTAGTACAATACTAGCAATTTTTAATGCTTTATACTTTTTAGTATTAACGGCTGAAATTATGGTTTGCTCAGCCAACAATATTGTGTTAGAAATATTTATTCGATAATCATGCTTCTGATTTACGAGCCCATACGCAACGATGATGTAATTTATTTATAAAATCAAAACACTCTGATGTTGAAATATCTAACGCTTTATTTTCGAATAGTTTTGAGTCTACTACCGTTTTTATTCCAGCAACAACACTCCTGCTAAAAATCTGAGTAGCATATCGAACTGGACAAATATATTTTGTTCCCTTCATCAAATTACTACGCAACGACATTCAATGACAGATATCATACAGACAAACGATTTTGTTATCACCGTAATAAAAATATGAATTTTCCTTTGTTACATTTAGGGCGCTAAAACATTTTCTTTTATTACTACCTTGCTCACAAATTATAGCTGATACAGTCAAGCCAACGGTATTGCAAGTATCTATATTTTCATATATCCTTTTTTTTAACCACTACCCGAAATATTTGATTTTGCGGCATAGCAGTCTAGAACAAACTTGGCGCTAGCATGATTTCCACGAAAGATTTCACAGTAGGCTCAATATCATTTCGTTCATTAACACTAGAAGTACCGACCCGTCAAAATGACGGATTTACATTTATTGAATTTATGTTGTTTTATTTTAGAAATTTATGATGACTTTTGATATGGCAATAAAGTAATTGAAAATAATAATTAAAAAAATGAATTCTATAAATGTAAATTGATAATTTTGACCGGTCGGTAGTTCTAGTGTTAAGTACCTCAATCCACGATTTTTTTTCTTTCCTTGACTAAATTTTGAGGTTTTCTTTCCAAAATAAATACTTTATATGTAAGCCTTTTGATTCTCTTAGATTTATATTGTAATTGCTTTTTTAATTGTTGCGATTTAATCTGTAACTTATGATTTAATTTCCTGTATTGTTCGATAGTTTTTATTAATCGGACACATGTTTCACAAGTAAAATTGTCACTATAAGTATTTTTACGACTATATGGGTCATCGTAATTTGTTAACTCTGACTCTATCACGAGTGATATAACACCTGATAAGTTTTAATATAAATATATCAAGCAGGAACTGGAAATTCAGGAGGTACTATATTTTCTGATGGTAAATTTTCGGTTGGAAATGCAATCTTCAAAAGCCTTTTTTGACCAAATATATATTGGGTAAAAATGACACAAGTGTTTTTTACTGAGATTGTCGATTAATATTGGTTTTAGTTGTATTTTGCAAGCAATCAACCATTCTTTAGCTGGCTCTACATTTTTCGAAAAGCGAAAGAATCTAAAATGTAAATTTCTTCTAGAAGCTTCACAATTATCAATTATACCAGTAACACCTGATTTGATATTGTTACTTATATTATACTTAAATATAGTATATCTTATCATACTACATATCGAAAATATTCCACAGAATAGTATTACAAACATTCTCGTTTAGATTTTCTCCTTAATTATAAATCGAAAACAAAAATTAATACTGTAAACGTAAAGAATTCGTTTCAATTTATATCTTTTCATTCAAGAAGTTAAAAAAAAATTAAAACAAAATATTTATGGTTAATTAGATAATGAAAAATTTTAATTGCCTCTCCTGAAAAATGACATTTTGCATTTGTCATACTTTAATTTGAACACGACGATATGTATACTAATCCTCAGAGATCTAAATAGTATTTCTTTTTATGAAAACTTATAACTAAATAAATCATTTAGGTACACAAAAAAAAATATTCGTCATTTTCCAGTTTTCATTTTTTAAATGCACACATAAGGGTTTATTCTAAGCACAACAATAGAAAACGTCAGATTAGTTCTAAATGGTAAATTGTAAGTACATTGATTGCATTCTGCGCTTACAGGATTTGCGCGGTTTACCGTCGGTTTTGTTATCTTAATACAAACTACACCGGAAAACAAGGTTGAATGAATATAGTATAGAACTCTTAAAGACTAGGCAATTTGCAATTTTTTTAGGCAGAACAATTGCAACGACCTTAAAATTTTAAGACCATGTAATCCACTCAATTTGATTGATAATCACAATGCACAGTGCTTTACTTACTCTATCTTTTTTATCCAATAAATTACCGATGAAATAAAATAATTAAAACACAAATATTTATAATTTTTAATATTTTTAAAAAAAAAATATTTCATTTTTATTTTTATTTTGTTTTGTTTTTTTCTCTTTTTAATATTTTTTTCATTTTTAATTCATTTCTTTTCAAATCATCTTCATTCACTTCATATTTTCATTTTATTCACAATAGCTATTTACAGACTATATAAAATAATTAACTTATAATAAAATATAATATTTATATAACTACTAAATAATAATAGTATGTATAGAAAATAAAATTTATGTTTGTTTTTTTTTTTTTTTAAATATTATTATAAACTCTTAATTAAATTAATAAATTTGCGACAAAAAAAAAATTATAAATTTATAATTTTTTTTTTTTAATAATTCTTTTTGGAAGACTTTGTGATTGTGTCGCGGATTTTTTATACAATAAAAAATGTTTTTGTAATTAATTAAATTAAAATTAACAATAATTATAGATATAATATGTTGTATATAATGTATAAGGCACACGAAATTTAATTAGTATTTTATTAAAATAATATTCACAGCTTTTTATGTTTTAATTAATGCCATTAGGATTTTCACTTATAAATTAATATCACCAAAAAAAATTTTAAAACAATAAATTAAATTAATTAATTAATTTAATACACAAAACACTATTTTAATTTAGTTTTTTTTCTTACCATGGTCGCCATGGTTTTTCTTCATCCGGTGATGTATTTAAATATGGTTTTTTCATTACAAGCGATATTGGTCCGGGGCTGTGCGACCGTTTAATGCCGGCATGTAATAGTGGCTGGGGATGTGATTGGGGCGGTGATTCAACCATTGATTCATAGGTTTGTGAATTGGCGGGACTGGGTGGCGCATAAAATGTATTTGGCGAACTTAAAGTTTCGCGACGATCATAATTCGAGGAGGTGCTTGATGCTGCCGATCCCGTCGATGAGGTGCGCGTAGGAATTGGAATTAGCATTGGGAGCGGAGCTGTTTGTATACTTTGTGGTACAACAAATGCAATTGTACCATTTGAGAGTTTGGTTGGTATTAGCTGGATGGCACCGCCATTCCCATTCGGCAGGTAATATCCGTTTGAGGTAGGTGTTATTTGTTGCGAAGCAGCATGCTGATGATGATGATCTTGCTCCGGTGAACTTGGCGGTGACGGTAATATTCTAACTTGTACTGTATTTGGTTGGATCGGTTGTTGTGGCTGAATATTTTGTAAATCACTTTTCACCCCATTTATACAATTGCTGAGGTGTTGCAGTAGGCGCCGCTTCATCATTGGATCTAGCCCAGGAAAGCGACCCACCTCATTCGCACACTCAGTAAAACCAGCCTTAAATTTATTCACAACACTTGGATCGGCGGCCTGAGACATTGCCGCTTGCTGCCTTTGTAAATTTTCTAAATGTTTTACAGTCATTTCTAGGATATCGGCTTTCTCTAATTTGGAGTGACGAGCCGGCTGTAAAATAGCAAAGCAAACAAAAAACAATATTTAATTAACAAGTTCGCACACGGTAAAACTGTAAACCGTATAAATTTGTAACACTTACGTCTTTTTTCATTGCGTCCAATATAAGCGTTTTTAATTCATTCAGGCAATTGTTAATCCGTGCCCGACGTCTTTTTTCCATAATTGGCTTATTACTCTGCAAAACACAATAGAGAAAAACAAAAATAAATTTTTGGCACTTTGACAAAATATTTCACGTCAATATTTTTTTTTTTTTTTTAATTATTTTTTAGATGAATGAACCAAAAAAAATGTTCAATTACTCATCCTAAAATTTTCTTTATCTTATTTACATTATAATACCGACAACACTCACTCACTCACACACGACGTCTTGTTACGTCCGTCCGCCTTATTTTTTTCGACATTCCAAATTTTATTTTTATGTAAACTAAATATTTTTTTCATTAATTTAATGACGAAGGCGTCATGACTTTGAAGAATTATTTTTATAAAAAAAGAAAAAATATCCCACACATTGAACGTGGACACACGATCTATATATTTTTTTTTTGTTTTTCAAAAAAATAATTATAATTGCGCGATGTCGGTGGTTTGATCTTAATTTAAAAGAAAAAAAAAACAATTTTTTTTTTTATTTAACAAAGATCATCCTCCGCACACACGGATCGGATGATGACGATCGTAAAAAACAAAAAATAAAATACTATGTGCATTGTAGGAGATCTATCTATAGAAAATCTATATTTATAATCTATGTGCGATCGATATGATCGTGGGATCTCCGTTGACGTCGATTATATGTGAGCGCGCGCGCGCGCGCGGTATGGTATTTATAATAAAATAAGATCAAGAAGGTGTTTTGTAAATAGATCGACCAAAATAGAAATGAGATCTTGTGATCTTATTATGGAAATGTTTTTTTTTTTTTTTTTTTTGTACTATTAAAGAACACCTACCCTACGATTATCACTTGGTTTTTTAATAACAGGCTCTGTTTTTATTGTTACGGCGGCGGCCGTATTTTGTTGTGGCGAATTAACCACTGCCGTTGTATTATTTGTAATTCCATTTAATGCGGGCGTACTGTTTGGTACGGCACCAATTCCAGTAACCATTTTTAATTTCATTTTTCTCACTTATAATATATCACTTTGTAACCACAGTTTATAATATACAACACTTAATTTGTTTCTCACTGCACAATATAATTCACTTTAAAATAAGCGGTGTGTGTATTCCAAAAATATTTTTTTAATTCCGTCTTGTTCGTACGACGGCTTGTGCACTAATGTTTACAAAAAAAAAAAAAACTTAACTCGCGATTTACTTTTAAATTCTTTTAGACTTAAATTATTTTTTTACTTTTTTTTATTTTCTTGTCCGACGAGACACGTCTATTTGCTTTAACGTTTAGTTTAATTCTGGTTCATGTCTACTATTGATCAATTTTTTGTAGGTCTTGTGCGCTATACGCTATTATCAGATATTTTGTTTTATGTGGAAAGAGAGCGCATCGCGTTCTGTCTCTTTTTCACTATCGATCGTTTTCTTTTTACTACAAAATCTCGGTCGGTCGATAAAAAAAAAAAAATTCTTGTCATCGTTTTTGTATGAATCCATATGTACACACATTTTGATTGTCATTCGTATAATCGTGTATATATGTACGTACGTAAATCGCTATATAACGGAGAAGGTCGTTCGTTAGGAAAGAGAAAGAAAATTTCATTGAAACGTGACTTTACACAAGCCAACAATAATGTGTGTTAAAATAAAAAAGAGTGGGGATTTAAGCGTGCGACTTAAGTACGAAGAAATAAATATTTGACCGCGGAGTGGGGATCATATCACCATGTATATATGTATGTATGGACGTACGTAACGAAATAACAAATAAAAATTAAAATAAAAACAACAGGTAGATTTTTTGCGACGTAATTATAGCGCGATATACGATAAAAAGTTATGCGTCATATATGATAAAAAGAAAAAACGAAAACTTCGCCTATTATTAATGTGTCATGCATGTATGACGTTCTCATATTTCTATGAATATTTTTATGATTACTTATAATATACTGTATGTGCTTTGATCACCGTTATATTATTTCATTTTATTGCGTAAACCGGAATTCGAGTGACCTTTCAAGATTATGTTCACGCGCACGCGCGCGCGCGCTCTCGCCAATTACAATAAATTAGTAGACTAATCCGCGCGATCACTATATTATTTCAGACAAGGCTAGACAAATTTATATCATAAATTACTAATAAAACTAAAATTCCCCGCCAAATAGTTGGAGAAGCTGGGGAATTTTAAAAGATCGAGTGAGATAAATATATATCAAAATAATAATTTGGGGAGGGGATATAGTACACGCGCCGATATTTTTTTATATTTTTTTTTACATACATATATTTTATTTCTGACTTGAAATTGAAACACAAATGCTGCCGATCAGATCACATTCGGTGCTGCTTGTGCTTGCTGCTGTTGTTGTGTTTGTAGAAAAATGACGATCATGGTTTATTTATATATAAATAAAAAATAAAAATGATGATCATAATGATGATGCTGCCTGTTGCACGATCACACGATCGTTATTTTCTTTATTTTTTTTTTCTTTTAGTTTTAAACAATTTTCTTGAGAAAAGACATGATCGTTTTTTAAAAAAATTTTGTTTTTAGTATTTTGCACACACACTTGAGATCCGGATGCCGTGGGTGAGAAATGATGTTCATTTTTTTTGCGATCACGATCGAATGCAATTTATTTTAAATGTTGAATAAAAAAAAAAAAGATTTAATTATAAATATTTTCCCACAAGTATCACACAAAATAATAAATAATAATAATATTATATTATATTGTTACGATCGATGTCGTGATCGTGTTGAAAGACCTTGTGACTAAAGTAAAAACAAAAAAATAGAATTTATTATGTTATTTTTATTTGTTGAGAACAAGTGTGTTGAAAGTACAATGTAGGCATGTATGTGTGTATACGTTTAATTAGTGATGATCGCAATGTTGATCCTCAATTTCTAGATAAATCATCCGGACACACGATCTAGATCAAAAGGGTCAATTAACCGCTCTGATTGTCGATTTAAATAATACATTAAAAAACATATTTTTTTAAAGATCTCGATCAAAACGACTGACGTATTATACACAAATAAAATATTCATGTGATTTTATTTGTTTGTTTTGGAAAATATTTTTGTTGTTTAGATTTTTTAGACAGTCGGCATGACGTACGATCATTTCTCGTTTTAATCGTTTGATTTTGTTATTCTCTTTATATTTTATATTTGGTGATCTATTGTGATCTTCGCGTTTATTTTATTATAATTTGTTTGATTAAATTCGTGGAAAATTATTAGGGCGTTAAGATCATGTGATCGAGCGTACACAATCACCATTTTGTTTTGTTCAATTTTTTTGATTTATGACGATTATACAAAGTGTCACACAATGAAAATATGAAATGATTATTGTGTAAAAATAAGAATTCCAATTTTTTTTTTTTTGGTTTTTGTTTGAATTGAGGTTGTTTTGAGCTCCACAACTCGTCTTATGATTATGCAAACAAGATCGAAAAATATTTTATGGCAGTTTCAAAATTTAGATTCATCGAAGAATCGAATTTTACCTTTTAAAAGTAAAATAAGAATGTTCTGATTAAATTAATTATTTTATTTTCAATTAGGTATCTTTAACTAAATTCCATTCAAGGATTTAAACCTGCAATGGAAGTCAAACTTCTATTCAAATCAAAGTTTACCGATATCAAATCCTATCTAATTAAATGAGTAAATTAAAATTCTAGTACGTCTATTTTGTTTAAAATACAAATTAAAAAATTTCTTCATAAGAAACTTGATTCATATTTTATTTAGACTGTCGCCGCATAATTTTCATAGAAACTCGTAGAGAACAAACTCATTCAAACTCTTATCAAACTCGATAATAAATAGCTATTCTTAGAAATTTTAATCAAATTGCAAACTAAAAACGTCTTGGAACTGTTATAACTTATCAAATTGGGACTAAATTTGGACTAATGGCCAAACTGGAAAATAAGAGATTTAATAAAGTTTTCTTAATCAAATTTTAAACTCTACACTGAAAAAAATATTGTGCATTTTATTTACGAATGGCATTCGTTAACCATAATTCGTACTATTAATGTAAAAGTTTCTTCTATTCGTACTATTAATGTAAAAATATAAAATTTAGAAATACGAATCACGGTTCATAAACTTAAAAATGGTTAGTTTATTGTATTCCCAAGTAGCATTTTTATTTGTCCATTGATTCTCACATTACTGTGACAACTAATTTCCCCGCCTTTTTGTTGTAGCGAACCGTATACCACAACAGCATTACAACGTATCACATAGCTATTTTGGCGAAAATAATTGTTTTCCATAGCTTTGTGAAAGCATAAGGAGTTGTGATTGTTTTTTACAACTTTTAATTGAGCGTGAAACGGTTGTAAAATATTTTCGAAATAGGTATTTGAATGTCGTCACAACCTGTAGAACACGCTGTCACAGCTCTCTGTCAACTATTTGAAAACTAATAATTGTGGTAAAAAAAAGAACTACTAAATGGTAATAACAAAAGTTATGACAACCATTATAATAATTATCAGTTGTGGTCATATTACAAAAATACAATCTGTATAACTAAATACAATATGACACTATAAACATAAAATATATGATATTTGAAAATATTACAATATTCTGATTGATATTGGCTGGCAATAAAGCGGCACACAAATAATTAATATTTGAGATACAAAAAATTAATAAAGCGGCACAAATTTATGAGCAACAAAAAAAAAATTTCTTGGCATCATAAAATTAATTTTTTGTGACAAAATATAATAATTTGGCAACATTTATTATTATTTGGCATTATTTGAAGGGAACACAAAAAATTATTTTTGAGCATTGAATTAAAGGTTTTGAGAGTCAACCATTAGAAAGAAAAATAATAAATAGGTATCAAATAAAATATTTGGCTGATGACAAATGTCTATACAAAAAATGTTCTTTAAGGAACCAAATAAAATAAAGTGGGGACAAAAATTATCATCAAAATTAATTTATTGCCAACAAATTAATATAGGGCAAATTTATAGGCATACAATTTTTTTTTATAAAGAAAATTTTATGAGGTTTTCGGAAAAATTAAGTAATACGACCTCGTTTTGCGTTATATAAAATTCGTTATTTTAAATTTTCGAATCTCTTTTTCAAATCAAATCATCAAATTTTTTTTGGCATATTATTCTTGAAATAATTTTGAATTTTTTTTTTTCTTTGTTTTTTATTTAATTTTTAATGTCAACTGATAAAAGTAAAAGAAAATTTTTTTCGGTTTTTATTTTGAGCGAAATTTGCATTTTTTTTTTTAGACCAATAACTGTTCAAGTGGCCAAAGTAAGGCGGCATTTGATTCTTGAGTTTAGTTGTGTATTACCCTAACAAAGCGGCTCGTTTACAATATAAAATTATGTTTGTTCTTTGTTGTTTATTTGCGATTTTCATCAACAAAGGGTGAAACATAAGCGTGAAAGTGCATGCCAAAATACTTCAGGTTTCTCGATACGCATTCTACACTAAGGCCCTTTTCCAATTACCTACTTGTTTGATGGAACCTAACTTATTCAATTAATTTCTTATGTATTAAGTTAGGTTCCACCAAATAAGTAAATAATTGGAAAATGGCCTTAGGCTGTTTTCAAAACCGATACTTATTTCATACTTATTGACTTATTCGACACCATCTTAAATAAGTAAGTAAAATCATTCGAATTGATTTCATTTACTTATTTTGACAGCAACAACATAAATTCATTTGTTGTCCAACTTTTTGAATTAAGGATATTGCTATTCGTAACATTATAATATGCTTGTAGTACCAACGCTTGATAAAATAATGGGACTGCTGAATCAAAATTGGCCTCTAAATAATGAATTATCTGAAAAAATTCATTTTTTACTTCAGCGTTCATCAAAAGGAAGTTGAAAAATTTTCTGTTTGACGCTACCTTAGAAAAATTTTCATACTCAAAACGACAAGCAATTTAGATTTTTTTGTGAGAAAGGGACAGAAAATAAGTCACCCTGATAGAATACTTATTTGAATAAGTTAGGTTCCACAAATAAGTATTCGTTTCGAAAACAGCCTTAGGCCCTTCCCGAAAGTTATACTTATTTCTGAAACGTAACTTATTATATAGGAAATTACATTGAATAAGTTAGGTATAACTTATTGACGTATTTGCGGCCGTCTTAAATAAGTAAGTAAAACCGTCCCAATTGATTTGAGTTACTTATTTTGACAGCGGCGTCAAAACAACAGAAATTAACAAAATATAGTATTTGTTTGTTCATCATTTACTCTTAAATATAAGATATTATTGGAAAAATGAACATAGGAAAACAGCTAATTCTTTTAAATTGTTTAGTAAATAAAAATATAAAATTATGTTTAAACTTTATATTATACACATATATGTTTTATTTTTCAATTAAATTAAATTTTTTACTTTTTAATTCATAGTAAAAATTCTAAATAAAATCTTTTTAAATTCAGCCTTTGGTTTTTTCTATTCTTTAAAAAAAAAATATTACAACTATTATAAGAAAGGAACATCGGTAATGTTTATCCAGTTCAACTGGGTTCAATCGGTGTCGGAATAGCTCGAAATGACGACATCTGGGAAATATTCCAGTACAACATTTTTAATAATTTTATTATTTTTTTCATTGATTTCATAATTTTATTATCCTTTTCTTTGACGTGCTCTAACATCGTTTGTTTCCTTTTTATCGCTGAAGTAGGAACACTTGTAGTAGTAGAAGTTAAAGGTTGTAGTTCTTGCTCTATTGTTGTCGTAGAACTCTCACTTTCACTCACTAAATGTTCCTCCCCTAACTCAAAAGGGTCGAATTCTTCTAAATTGAAATCACTTGCAGTAGCACTATCAATTCTATCACTTGATGTGATAGTATGCTTCTGCGACATAAAATCATTTATTAATGAAAAATAGGGCCAATTATCAGCATTGGTGGTCGTCCGAGCGGTTCCAGTTTTGGGATATTTTAATTTTTTGTAAATGTCTAGCAGGTTGTTCCATTTTTGCAACATTCCTGAGATGTCCTAGAAGATAGTTCCTGTCGCGATGTAGTTATCTGTCTTAAATAAACAAATAATTCTTTAGATTATATAAAACTGACTGTTTTTTTTTAAATTGCTGGTCGAATGCAGCCTGGCCCTCTACCAAGGCAAACGTTTCTTCTTCATTCCCTAATTTAAATAAAGAAATATTCATGAATAAATATGTACATAAAAATGTATATATATACATAATCTGCTTACATCATCTGCATAATTGCTGTAAGCCTTCCGTTTGCTCATTTTTAATTTTTAGATTAATTCTAATTATTTATTTTTAAATATTATTATTAAATGTACATACATAACAATATCACAAATGAATTTATGTTCTGATGTTTTGACAGATTGACAAATATTATTTATCGCAATTAGACTTTTATGTAGAAAAGAAATAGAAAATAAGTCACCTCGCCAGCATACTTATTTGAATAAGTTAGGTTCCACAAATAAGTATCGGTTTGGGAAACAGCCTAAGGCTGTTTTCGAAACGAATACTTACTTGATACTTATTTGTGGAACCTAACTTATTCCATAGGAAATTACATTGAATTAGTTAGGTTCCACACATAAGTATTCATTTCGAAAACAGCCCAACACAAACAACCTAACGACTACTTATTTGTGGAATATGTATCTCATCGAGATCTCTCCGATATAATAAAAAAACGCACGGTATGTGTTCGCTTATATGAAACTACATGCATTTTAATTTCAGCGGCGCTTCGAACGGCGTCTCTTTGTTTGGGCCATTAAACGTGAAACACACCGATCAGCGGCAGCGAGCAGCAAATTTAAATATATATTGATTTGCTTATGTATTCATAGATAGTCTTATGTTAAGCAAAAATATAAGCAATTTTTATAAAAACATTAAAATTTTTGATAATTTTAATAGGTAAATGTTGATTAAAAGAAAATCTATCACAAGTGGAATATGTGGGACATGTCGCGCTGCTCTTGGTGTGTTTCAGCCTTTATTCATCACATACGTTAAGAATACATTTTAAAATATGACGGCAAAATTCGAAAATGCATTTTGAGAGATAATTCAAAGAAATACAAAATAATTTTTCTAAAATACATTCATATTTATCGTAATTATGAATTCTTTTTTATTTTTATTTGTATTTACAACCATTTATTCAAAAAAAAAAAAATTAACACAACAACATCTAAATTAAGGCGAAAACATACCAAGAGCAGCGCGACATGTCCCAGACATTCCACTTGTGATAGATGTTCTTTTAATCAACATTTATCTATTAAAATTATCAAAAATTTTAATGTTTTTATAAAAATTGCTTATATTTTTGCTTAACATACGACTACCTATGAATACATAAGCAAATCAATATACATATATTTAAATTTGCTGCTCGCTGCCGCTGATCGGTGTGTTTTACGCTTTAGCTTGAAGATATCTCATTCGTTCTTAAATAGACAGATAAGTTTAATGATCGAAAATTGACATGAAAATATTCAGGATGTATTTCCGAAAACACCTAAGATATAACATTGAGGCTGTTTTCCAAACGTGACTTGTTTACCGCTATTTTAAATAAGTAAATGAAGTCATTCCAATCGATTTAGCTTATACCCCTAACATATTTGCGGCGCTCTACGCCTGACTTCGCCTCTCTTCATTTTTATTTTTTTTTTTTCAACCACATAATTGGCTTTCGCACGCATCATAATCCAATTCCGAACTGGATTACCTAATCCGAAAAATGGTCGTGTGAAATATGCAAATCTAATGCCGAAGTGGATTATCAAATACACTTTATAATTCGGTATTAAGTAATCCACTGCGGTACTGAATTACCGTATGAAAAGAATGACAGATATGAATCTCAAAACTGAATAGATGTTTTTGGAATTTTGATTAATATCTTAATTAATATTTTTTTAGTTGAATTTAATACGTTTATCGACAATTATTTATTTTTGTTTAGTTAAATTCATATTTTAAAAATGTGTAATTGATTTTTAACAAATACATTTTTGACAACCAATTTGTAACATTCGAAATGAAACTAGTTGCACTTCAGTCAAATTAGCAATCTTCGATACGCGTGAAAAGACATACGTATGAAATTTTTCGACACGCATTCTACAATAAGGCTGTTTACCAAACGATACTTATTTAAGTACGTTTCATACCAGGCGCCTCGGCTTTGAGCTTCGTAAATAAAATTATTTTATTTCGTTTTTTAAGTATGTAAATTAGTTTTATTCGATTGATACCGTTTAATTTTATAGTAATAAATTCAATTGGTTGAAAAATAATTTATTTTTAAGTGATAATATAAAAAAAAACAAAATATATTACAATGAAGTTATCTACAAAGCCAAGGCAATGCGTTCCACACTCGACTGCGAGATTTTAAAGTAGTACAAAGCGAAGTGCTTTCTCAACATAACCTACAAATCACATTTTTTGCAAAAATATTTCATACTTACCAAAAAATCTAGCTCATATGTACGTTACAAATTTAGAATATTTCAGTTCTTGCTATAATTCACGTGTAAAATAGACCTAAATAAAATATTTGATAGCAACCGAATGTTCAAATCCAACGCCACCGGTATGAAAGGGTCTCAGCTTCGCATTTGTGGTAAATAAATATTTCGAGGCGAGGCGCCTGGTATGAAAAGTACTTTATTTAGACATACTTATTTAAATAAGTATTTGGCAAGGTAACTTAAAATAAGTATGTTCTTACAAAAAAAAAAAAATCAAAACTGAAAACCAAAATTCTGTTAACTTCATTGCATATACATTGTGATATTATGCATTAATTAAGTTTTATAAAAAATTTAATTAAAAATTATTTAATAGTTAAAAATTAAATGCGTTGTTGTCAAATTAAAAAATAAGTATGTGAAATAAATTCGAATGATTTTACTTTAAGTTGGCGGCAAATAAGTCAATAAGTATGAATTAAGTATAACTTTCGGAAAGTGCCTGAAAGCCATTAGAATAAAAAAATACAGAAAATTAAATTTGGTGTTTTTTTATTGTCGGCAAAATTTTTTGTTTGATGCTGAAATATATTTTTTTGTATAGCCTTAATAATTTAACCACATATTATATTTGCTGTTTATTTCTAATTTTTGATGCTACTCTTTGTCGCTAAACTATTTTTTTTTGGCGCTGAAAATTATTTGTTTGTATTTTCATTGTTTTGTCCCAAAATATTATATTTGTTGCTAATTTATTAATTTTGATGCCAATGTTTGTCGTCACAGTATTTAATTATGTCCTTCAAAAATATTTGTTTGTTTTTTTCATATGTTGTTCCAAAATATTATTTGTGATGCCAATTTATTATTTTTGATGCTAATGTTTGTCGCCAAATTTTTTTTCTTGTATGCCCGTTTAAATTGTCCCATTGATATTTATGCAATTCTAATTTTCGATAAATATCGCACAAATACGCGGGAGAAATATTGGGAAATACATTTTTACTGTAAAATGAGGATTTCTAGGTCGAAAAATGAAGCATCGCTCCAAATTTTTTGATTCCTGCGGAAAATTAAATTATAGTTAAAAATATTTAAAAAAAATAATTGATATGACCGATTAGGTCATTGAATTACATTTTTTATTTTAACCCGAATTGTTCCCGTGTTGCCATATGGCAACAAAAATTTTATCTCATTTTGTGTCGATATAGAAAAAGAATCAACAAAATTAAAAACGTTTTGCCGTTAGTTTTGTTTTTTAAAGGGACAACAGTTACTTGGCTAGAAAAACTATTTTAGTTGTGCGTTGGCTCTTACTTGAAAGAAGTTGTAAAATTAAGCAAAAAAAAAAAAATATTGTGTAAAAAGTTAAAATGGACTATATGAAAAAGTAAGTTAGATTTTATTTTTAAGTTATGCTAATCAACCCTGAATGTGCTACATGACGTAATAAAAATTATTTTAAGGGGTTTTGCACCTGTTTTTGTGCCTGTTGCCATACGGCAACACGGGGACATACGCAGAGATTTTTTTCCGTTTTCTCAAAATGTGCATATTCATTGGCTTTGGTTTTTTTTGTTTTATTGTTTCATTGTGTGGTAATTTTTTATTAAATTTTATTATCCGTTTTACAATTATTACAATTATTTATGTGTTTTTCAAGAAAACTTACGTTGAAAGAGGCTCTTGATTACCTCGAAGAACTCGAAAGTTTAGAGGATCACGATACGGACGAGGTTCGTACTGTTTTTATTGAGTCTCCGGGAAACGATGCATTTATAAGCGGGGAGGACGATGGCGAAGATGAGTTGTGCGGGGTTCCCGATGATGTCTGCCCTGGCCAGCTAAAAGCAAATTACGAAATATTAATGAGAAGTGTTCGCCGAATTACAACTTTGGACGATGAAAATGATTCCGACTTTGAATTGGACGCGGAAAATGCATCGTGTAGATGTATGTTTGCAGATGTACACGAGCCTAGTTCTCCAACATCAAACGAACCATCGACTTCAGCTTCAATCGAACAGCCACGTAGAAAATGGAAAATGAAATCTAAATCAAAAAAACCTGCAAAACGTAAATCAAGTAGAAAAATTGATGCAATTTCCACCTTGGACGTCGACGACAATTCCACCGCCATGACTCCAACATTTCCTGAAGAGAATTATGAAGATTGCCGAAATTTTAAGCCCCATGAGCAGTACGAAAAATTCTTTGACGACGAGTTGATGCAACTTATAGCAGACGAATCAGCCAAATATGCGGTGTTTCGCGAGAAAGGCAATCCTAAAATTACTGTTGCTGAACTACGAACATTTATTGGAATTCTTCTGATCAGTGGTTATAATTATCACACCAGTCTTCGGAGTATGTTGAGCAACGATGATGATTTGCGGAACTACCTTGTGTTCAATAGCATGCGAAAAAATCGATTCAACGAAATTTTGCAATTTCTCCACTTTGAAGATAGTAATCAAGCCGGCTCAAGTGAAAACCCGAATCCAGATAAAATGTGGAAGCTTCGTCCAATTATGGACCGTTTAAAATCCAAAATGTTGTTACATTTTCATCTAGAACCAAATTTATCATATGATGAAAGTATGACAGGCTACTTTGGAAGACCCGGATGTAAGCAATATATTAAAGGAAAGCCTTTGCGGTTTGGCTACAAAGTCTGATCATTATGCACTCCGTCTGGATATATGGTGAATTTCGAAGTGTATCAAGGAAGAAATCCTCGTTCAAATGTAGACTACGAAGAAAAATATGGCAAATGTGCTGCACCACTCGTTAGCATGATCGACGAATTACCGGAGGCTACCATAAACTTGCCATTTGCATTTTACTTCGACAACCTATTTACTGGCTTGCCTCTCTTAGAACATTTGAAGTCACGCGGATATAGTGGCAGTGGAACAATCCGCGAAAACCGTATACCTAAATCATGTCCACTTCCATTGAAAAAACAGATGAAGATAATAGCGTCGATAATAGCGTAGTTTGTATGGCTTCAACCACTTTTGGGACATATCCGTATTCTAACGCGTTTCGCTACTCGAAAGAACAAAAGAGCAAAGTCGTTGTTCCTCGTCCTTGTGTTGTGACGGAATACAACAAATATATGTGTGGGGTCGACCGTTTAGATCAAAATGTGGCTCTTTATCGCATTGTCTACAAAGGCAAAAAGTGGTGGAGCTCTATTTTTACCTGGCTGGTAGATGTTTCTGTACAGAATGCATGGCAACTACATCGATTGGGTCAATCGAGAATGTCGCAGCTCGAGTTCAGAAGACACATCGCCAAATACTATTGTCAACATTACGGTGAGAAGCCAAAGCGATCAGGTCCATTAGTCAATCCGAAGCGTAAAGTTAACGAAAACGCTGTAGAAACAACAATCCGTTTCGATGGAATTAACCACCTAGTTATTTCCATAACGAATAAAAGACGCTGCGCTGGTGACCTTTGCAAATCTATTGGACGTACTGCTTGCGTCAAATGCAACGTTGGACTTTGTGTGAAATGTTTTCAGCCATACCACACAAAACAATCAGAAATACTGAATTTAATAAATATTTACAAGAAATTTACATAAAAATTATATTTTATTTCAAATGTATATTTAGTTATATACGGAAATCATTTTGTTGAAAAAATTCTCTATGTATGTCCCCGTGTTGCACTATGGCAACGGGGGTTTTCCCGAAAACTACAAATGGGGTGGATGTCCCAAAGATATTTTCCAATGTTTTAGACCCCAGAGACATTGTATTTGGGGTTTAAATAAAAAAAAAACTGTTAAAAAAAATTCTGGGACAATTCGGGTTAATACGATTAATTTCAAAATGGAATCGCATATTGGCTTTATAAATATGGCTTAATGCAAGTAAGGCACTACGACAACCGTTCTACAACCAGTACAACCAATTTTGTTAAATGGATTTGTTCACAACTAGTATAACGAAAAAAAATTGTGAAGTTGTTATGAAGCAAACTTTATGCATCCTTTAGTTGTGCTCAGAACCAAATCTGACAATATTTATTTGTGTTAGGGTTTTGAAACAGCCGTTACATACCAAATTCATCGCAATAGACAACGACACAGTTCAACCCACACAGGTGTAATTGTTATTATTGGTGGGTTATATGTTATTGGTTTTCTTCGGAAAAGTAACAACGTTCAAGCAAAATACACCTATCCCCCATAAAGAGCTTTTCATACCGCTTTCAAAAATGAAAAATTCTTATTTAACTTTCGAGTTATAACAAGATTTAGAGATATATCATATCTTTATCAATATCGTGCAAAATGTATTTAAGGCATACTTTAAGACCTTGGTGCCAATAAATACCATACCAATAGTTATCAATTTTTTAGATGTTGGTGTCTTGAGTAACGTTCGTGCATCGGATGGCACATACAAATACCGCCGTCCGCTTCTTTATTATTTTTAGCAATTCATTGATTGCTGTATGTCTAATATTGTGTGTTGTAGCCCAAATCCTTTAACCCTCTGTAAAATCAGTGTCATTCTCGATATTTTGATCTTCATTTTCCCTGTCCGAGAAATTGTCCAAATCTTCATTAATGATCTCATCTCTATCGTCGAAGTCGTTCTGGCTGTTAGAAGGAATTGCTGCATTCGTCTGGTTACTCCCTGATGGATAATCTTGGGTTGAAAATTGATTATTCGCAGACGTCGAGTTTTCACCTGAACCAGTTTCTATAAATCAGAACTTTAATCGATTCCTTATCACCAACCGTCTATATGAACCACTTTTTTTTTATATTTTTTCCATTCGGAAATGTCCAATTTAGGTATTTTATACATTTTTATTTAAATACGCACATATAAATAAATACACAACTTGAAAATAAAATTCAAATGACAAGTGAACAAAATGCCTTTAGTGCTCAATACATAAATGTGAAATATATATAACTAAACAACAACTAAAGGATTAGCAAAACGGAACAATAATTCAGATCACAACTTCTGATGTGAAAAGAGAAAGCGAATCTGAAATGGTGATGGTATTCTGCTAGCTGTGACAACTACTTGAAATGGTAATAATATTAGTTGTGTAATGCATGTCCTAACCAATTTTGCGAGCAAATTAGCTGGATGTATGAATCAGTGGTGTATTTTATTAGAAACAAGTATTTTACAACTACAATTTTCTGTCGAAAATTTTAATAAGTTTGACAACCATTCAACAAGCAATTACTGGTTGTGAAAACATTCTCACAACCTGAAATTAGTTGCGCACAACTAATAGTCATACGATGCTACTTGGGTTGTATATTTAACACATTAACATGTTGTTTGCGTATTGGTGCAAATTGCATTATTTTATTAAAAAATGAAATTTATGAAGAATTCATAATATTTATGAATAAATTATTAAGATTATGTAGGGAAATGTACGTAATCTTATTCTTCTTTACATTTTAATTAGGTATACACAAGCATAACTTGTTTAACGCTTAGTACTCAGAAACTACTAAAACGATTTTTATGATCGAGGTCTCTATTAGAAGAACTTTAGGTATAAATTGCCCAACTTTTAACTTAGAAACGCCAATTTTTGATTTTGTTATTATTTAGTCAAACTATAAAGTCAAATCTGCGCTTTGTTGTAAAGATTACATTAGCTTAGACGATAATGTCACCCCTCACTAGGAGAGGTCGCAAGTTCTTCTAAGCTGGGTTTCGAATTGAAGTTTTTTCTAGATGCAATTTTTTTTTCTATAATCCAGTACAAATTATATTTCCTTTGCACACCCTCACAGACACAATCATTGTATGTATTTATAATAATTTTAACAGTACATTGTTCTACGTACTAAACCGATGCACAATTACAAAATGGTGATTTGGCAGAATTTGATTTCTCATTTTTATTTGTGGCTCACCATCTCCCAAATTGTTCTGAAAGAAAACGTAGTATGTGAAATTCGACAGGAGCGATGGAAATGGAATTCTAAAACGATTTTTATGCCAAAGTTCTGAGATATAGCCAACTAGAATGAAACTTGGTTATTTCTTAACAAAGTACTATAAAATTTAGCTTGTAGGATGAAAATGGAACTCTAAAATTATTTTTAGTAGGTTAAGTTCTGGAATATGAGCAATTAGAATAAAACTTAGGTATTTCTTTAACGATTATTATGATTTCTGCCATGCGGTTTGTGTGAGTGTGTGTGTGTTGATTTCCCCAAAAATAAGCCGGTCTTTCTAAATGTAAGGTAGAAGCTTACAACAATTAACATACAGTGAGGATACATACTTTCTCTCATTAATCTCGTTGTTAAATCTATACTAATAATTTTCTCATGATAGCTATATATTTTCATTTAAAAAAATCGCAAGCCAGGAGAAAAAAAATCTAATAATTGAGCATGTTTAAACTATCGTGAATACGTCATTCGACGATAATTGTCGAAATATCCTGTTAATAAGACTGAAGGGAGGAAAATACTTTTCTTTTTTTATTTCATTTACTTTGGTCAGAATAAAATAATTCAACCGACCTCAATGACACAATAATATTTTAAACCTAAAGACTTCTTATTGCAATAAATTGAACGACATTTTTAACAAAATACTAAACCTTTGGCCCTGATAAAGTACTACCTGTTGTGCGGAAAAATACTATCGATAAAGTACTATCGAAAATGCTCTTGTATGTACAAAGCATTTTCGATAGTACTTTTTTTCGTTAGTGCTTATTCCTGTTACGTAATATAAACGAATTTATTCGTAATATTAATGATTGGATGAATCTATTCGTAGCATGTATGAAAATTACGTTAAGTTTACAATTTCATTCGTGCTATATTCGAATAATTTCGAACGAAAGTAAAAAATTGCATTTACTTCAATATTAGCGTCCTGTGTTGGAATAATAGACGACATGAAATTTGAAGTTAAAAATAAATAAAATAAATTAAATTTCAATAAAATAATAAATTTGTGTATATTGAAATCAGGTAAATATGGTGACTTATGTTTGTAAGGTACTATGAGTGGCAATTCAATTAAATATATTTTATAAAGATCTTTTATAAAAGATTCAACTAATACTAACATTTATCTTTGACAAAGAAATTTGATAAAACATCTTTGACATAGAAAAATGATAGTCTGATTCCAGCCCTAGATCTTGTTTATAGATTTATTTGTGTCAATTTGGAAATATTCAATTTTAAATTAACATTTTTGTTTGTAAAGCTAAAAATATTTTTTTTAATATTTCTTGTTTAAATATGAAGCCGCCCTCCAACTTTTATGGTGCCTACACGGGTCTTTGGTACCGACCCAAAAAATTGTGAGGAAGGACAACGCGGGTAAAAAGTTAACCACAAAAGTGGCAATAAAGGACTCGCAAGATGCCATGGTATTTGTGGGAAATGTCCAACAAACAGATAAGGCCGGAGTGTATTCAACCGTTTGTAATAGAAGTTGGAACCTTGGACCACATGGAAAAATATTTTATGTATTTAGATGGCTCCAAGCTACCGTTCGAAAATTGTATAGTAGCGGTGGATATTTGTTACAAATGTTTTTTTTATTTAATTTAAAATATCCCACCGAGGGAGAGCTTTTCTGGCATTTAGTGGAAAATTAATTTTATAATGCCAATAATAATATTAAACAAATTTCATCGAAACTGAGTTTTATACTCGAAGAGCTAAATGTAGATTAATAATTATAATTAAATGTTTTTGTGAATTAATATATTTATTTCTTATATTTTAACAATACCACAAATAAAACAATTAAAAATTGAAATTAAAAGCTTTTTATTTCTTTAGCACTACATACGTATATGTATAAATTCTTATATAAATATATAGATATATATGGTATATATATATATATATATATATATATATATATATATATATATATATATATATATATATATAAATATATAGATATATATGGTATATATATATATATATATATATATATATATATATATATATATAAATATATATAATATATAAATATATATATATATATATATATATATATATATATATATATATATATATATATATATATATATATATCCTATAATATACGAATTTATTCATCAAATCCCCCAAAAATTTACACTCTTATTATACACTACAAAAATATTACGTAATTTTGTTTACCAATTATGAAGCCGTTCCTACATTTTATAAATTATTTTCATTATATTTATGATAATAATCGTCAGATTTGTCAATTATTTATAGCCAGTGAATGTTGCGTTCTTCCTATATACGAATTAGTTTGTAAATCTATTTGCGTTTACGTACATAAAATGAATTTCTGTACTATATGTATGAATTTATTCTTAATTCAATTTATCATTTCGTGGGTATCATTTCCACAATTTATCATTGTGGTTTGAATCCGAATAATAACTCAGTTGGTGAATATTTCGTTAATGATTGTTTCGCCGTATTTAATGACCACTGAATTATTTTTAAATGCTCCTTCCAATCAGTCTCGTTGTTATCCGATATCGTTCTTATAGAGTGTAGAATAGTACGGTTATATCGTTCAACCTGATCATTTGCTCTGGTAGTCAACACAGCATTCTGTTGAAAAATTGCCGACTGTTGAAATAAAAACTTATACAGCATAAGAACGAATGTAAAAAACACGTCAGTGTAGTTTGACATTATATTTGTAAGAGCCCAAATGTCCCGCTTTATTTAGATAAGGGTTAACAATAAATTGAGGGCTGGCAGTACAAAAAAATGCTAAATTTATAACACCCTCACTCAATAAAAAATTTGAATATGAAATTACATGTCATTTTGTGTTACTGAGCATACTTTCGTCTTTGGTCCACTAACAGCCTTGGTAAGAACATCTGCTGCGTTTTCGTCGGTTGAAACATAAGTTAAATTGATTGTACCATCTTCAATTTTCTGTCGCAAATCATGATACCTGATGTCTATCTGTTTCGTTCTTTGATTGTAGCCATCCGATTTTGATAAATTGATGGTACTTTGATTGTCCATTTGAATATGAGCTGGTTGAGCGATGTTTGATCTATAATTCACGACCAAAAAGTTTGTAGCCAAATCGCTTCTCTAACCGCCCATGATGCGGCTATGTATTCTGCTTCCGTGTTCGAAAGTGCGATAGTACTTTGCCGTTTGCTATTCCAGGTTATAGCACCATTACTTAGTTGGAAAACATAACCAGTACAAGAGCGTCTCTTGTCGATGTCTGATGCCCAATCTGCATCGCAATACCCGGTTAAATGCTTTACATCAGATTTTAAATAACGCAATTTGTAATCTAATGTTCCTTTTGGTCCAGTGTGGTCGTCCGTAATTCGAGTTGAAACGACTCACATCATTTACTGCATATGCAATGTCTGGCCGACTTCCTTCTGCAACGAATAACAAACAACCAACTAATGACTGATAAGGAATTCTCGTCATTTCTTCTTTTTCTTGTTCAGTTGTTGGGCACATTGTAATAGACAGCTTTTGACATGGATCACTGGGCGTTGCAACTGGATTTGAATTTGCCATACCAAATCGACCAATCACTTCTGATATATACGATTTTTGATCAATGGCAATTCCATTATTCTCGCACGTAACATGCAATCCAATACATGTAGTTGCAATGCCCATGTCTTTCATCTTAAATGCATTGAATAACGCCTCTTTCAATTTGTTCAACATGACTTGATTTTTCCAAAAAATCAGGAAGTCATCAACATAGATCGTAATGATCAAAGACAGATCATCATTAAAGAACACACACTGATCATTTATTGAGTTCTTTAAGCCGTATGTCTTTAACATCTTTGTTAATTTCTCGTTCCATGATCGTCCACTTTGTTTAAGACCATATATCGCCTTATTTAACTTACTGACTTTATTTGTACCATCGTGAAAGCCTTCCGGTTGAACCATATATATGTCTTCATTTAAATCACCCTGCAAAAATGCTGACACTGCATCCATCTGATCCATCTGAAGTAAACCACAGGCACCATATGTAACATATCCATCAAATTTTTTTTGCTTTGGTGTACGACTTGTTCTTCGAACTGTTTGTTGTGGTGTAACACTACCACTGTGTTCATAGGCTTTATCATTTGCGTCATCATATATCGTTTCAATTGAACTGTCAAATGGAACCAATGTTTCTTCAAATTCACTTTCAATGGGCTCACTAGTTGATTTTGCAGGAGTAGTGGTAACGAGTTCATTGTTGACTGTGGGAACACTTTGTTCGTTGTCCCTCACTTCATTTGATAACTCCTTTAATTCTAAATCACCTGAATCTTCTGTTACAACAACATGATCAGAACCACTTTTGTTTATAAACACAACATCTCGACTGATATCAAGTTTCTTACTGATCGGATTGACACAACGATAGCCTTTTGCACCTTCAGAAAATCCCACGAAGACCAATTTCTTTGACTTTTTATCCCATTTCTTCCGTTTTTGCTTTGAGATGTGCACCATGATCGGACTACCAAATACTTGAAGATGACTAACATCAACTTTATTGCCTGACCAAACTTCTTCTGGAGTTGTTGTATTTAATATGGCATTTGTTGATCGATTTATTATATATGTTGCCATGTTAATAGCCTCAGCCCAGAACGAAACATCCAACTTCGAATCAAACAACATACATTTAGCCTTTTCCACCAATTTTCAATTTGTTCTTTCGGCGATACCGTTTTGCTCGGGAGTATACGCAACTGATGTTAGATGTTTGATACCATTCATCTTAAAATACTTCTCGAACTTTTGATTGATGTACTCTGTGCCATTGTCTGATCTTAATGCTTTAATTTTTCTTCCTGTTTCTTTTTCAACTACAGCTTGAAACTCAATAAATCGATCGAACACTTCAGACTTTTCTTTTAAAAAATACACGAAAATCTTTCTTGAATGGTCATCTATAAACGTAGGTATGAATTTAGCACTACCGATTGATTTATTTTCTATCGGTCCCATTAAATCTGAATGAACCAAATCTAAAATGTTATTTGCGCGCGTTGTGCTACTAGCAAATGGTTTTCGAGTTTGCTTTCCTTCTTTGCAAACCTCACAATTTTTAATTTCAATTTCATTTTTCATTTCACTCAGTTCTGGGAAACTATCTTCTTCAAAGGCAATACATGGTCAAACAAAACAGTGCAACTACTTGCTTAAATGATATTAATGCAGGTGTCCCGCAAGGTAGCGTTCTAGGACCAATATTATACTTATTGTACACAGCTGATATACCTGTAACCAACAAAGTGATAATATCAACATTTGCCGATGACACTGCCATCCTGGTGTCTCACACTAATCCTGAAATTGCCATAAAGAAATTAAAGAATCATTTAAACAAGGTCGCGGACTGGCTAAAGGCATGGCGAATAAAAGTGAACGAAAACAAATCAACTCACGTCACATTCACGCTAAACAAACGCACCTGCCCACCAGTGAAATTAAACGATAAAAATATTCCTCAACAAAGTAAGGTAAAATACTTAGGTTTGCATCTGGATAGAAGGTTAACGTGGAAAAATCATATTGAAACAAAGCGCAACCAAATAAAAATTACATTTTCCAAAATGTATTGGCTGATGGGAAGAAAATCTCAGTTGTCATTAGCCAATAAAGTTTTACTGTACATATCAAAAATCAAACCCATATGGACTTATGGTATTCAGTTATGGGGATCCACCAGCGCTTCAAACAGAGAACTCCTGCAACGAACCCAAGCGAAAATACTTCGCAGTATCACCAATGCTCCTTGGTACATTCGAAATAGTAATATACATCACGACCTTGGGATTAAAACCGTTAAAGAAACAATTAAAGAATTCAGTTCGAAATATTATTCAAAACTAGAAGCACATCCCAACGAATTGGCCAGGGAGATACTAAAACAGCCGCGATTTAGACGTCTGAGAAGAACAGATCCACTCGAACTAATGAACCTGTGAACCTGTAAATTTAATTCGATATATACATATAAGTGTAGTCTAAATTAATTAAATTGTGAGCCCTAACAATAAGTATTAACATTGGTTAAGACTTAAAATATGTAATAATTTTTAGCTTAAGATTTGATTACTTCTTGTTAGTTTCTTATGTTGAAAGATTCAAGAATAAAGCCATTGTAGCGGGTAGTTTCTTCCATTACAAGAAATACCGCACAATAAAATCAACACCTCTGCAAGCTCTAATTTTTATCTATGGACATTCTCCAGATAAAGAATTTTACAAAATACGTTCCAAAATTTGTAACGAACAATTCGCATTTAATTGTGACTTCATTCTTTTCCTCATTACATAACGATTCTACTTTGGTATACAAACTATACAAAGTACATTGCATACACAAACATACAACATAACTTGTATATACAAATTTCGTATGCAAAATATAATTGAAAAATTATATTTTTGTGACACACAATCATTTTGTTAGCATGACCTCCAAATCACCTCATTTGGAATTGCATTAAAATCGCATCGATTTTAACAAGACAAAATTGATAAAATCATACGAAGACAATAGGTATAATGTTTTTTTCAACAGCCTGCGTCATAACTTTAACATCATCAATAACACGATGTTATACCATTGGCAACATTTAAAAAAAAAAAAAAAAAATTTCATTTTTATCATTAAAATTGATGCCATTTACTACACTATTTTTCATCTTACACATGTCCGCGAACCAACTTTCTATGCCACAATGAACCACTCTTTGTCTGTGTCATGGCTGCTAAACATTTGACTTGTTGCACCTGAAGTCGATATGCACCATTATCTGATTTAGTGTCACACACTAACGGTAAAAAAATTTCCTAGTACAAGGAGCTTGTGAATTATTTCGAGGATACTGAAAGTATTCCTACCAAACGAATCATATTTTGACATTTTTTCGAAGCTTTCTAATCAACCTAGAAGTTGACACTAAGTGCGAATATCTTGAACACTAAATAATTTTGTTAATTCGGAATTTCCTAAACCCGATATTATGTAATTTACAGCTATCGCTTATTCTAAACCACCCTCGCTTCCAATTCGTCGACACTCATACACAAATTCCTTAAACGATTGACGATTATTAGCTAATTCTCTGTGAACCGCCGCTACATCACGCACCTTATTAAATTTTTGAACAATAGCTACACGTAAATCTATACAATCAGTTTATTTCGAACGCCACCGAATCGTACCATAGCCTGGCCACCCCGCTCAATTTTATGATTTTAATATGTTCCGAAGATTGTAAGAGAATTCAATCCAGTTTCGAACTGATGAGCTTATGATTATGAAAAAATCAATCTTTTTATCAGGCCGCGGCGACTGGACTGATTAGACCACAATTTACATTCTATATATACAAAATGTGCCGTGCGGTAAGTACTAGCGAATCATACTAATACAGATGAAATCTCTTACAATTTTTGTTCTTCACATTATTCACAAAGCTATATTTCTGTATACGCTTATTAACCGCCACGTAAAGCACAATAAGATCGCCTACTCGATATAAATTTTGTATACGGTCGATTGAGCTTACCCATAAATTCACAGATTCTCCATTCGATCCAGTAAAAACTAGTAGCAATCTTGAAACCTCCGTTGGTGACAGCGACATATTAACGTTGTTTTGATTAAAATAATTGTATGTACTGATTATCCGGGTTCGGCCTTCCGAGGAACAAATTGACTGTTTGCCTTTCGTCATTTACAGCTTGATGAAAAAATTGATTTTGCACCTGAAAATTATTATTCGCTGACTGTTCGTTGATTGTGCAAATTTTATTGCTTGATACAAATTTCCAAAAGTATTGCGCATCTCGAAATTTCGTGGTACCGTTATTTTGCAAACGCACATGTCCGCCAAAATCCGAATATAACGCTGAACTCGATGAAACTGATGATTTCCGGTCGACGATGATGGAACACTGATTTATCCCACTTCTGATTTGTTACACCCAGTAACCTCGGTGCACAACATTTATTGTTGCCGTTAGGATCTGATAACTTATTAAATAAAACACGACTCGGCGACTTCACAAAAAACTCCTCTAAAAAATTATACAGTTAGTTTCAAAAAGGAAAATATAACAAAAACCAATTAGTGTTTCAGATGAGAGGAAATTTTAGTATACATAAAATAATTCGATTAAGTGACATCTATGAATGGACACGATTTTCGTTTTACATGTGTTGTAATCAATAATCAAGTTTCACTCAAATTGATAAAAATTTCAAATAATTTCAAATTTCATCCAAAATTTCAATTTGTATCCAATAACTTTGAGTCCTCATCGTAGCTTGAGGGCAGTCAATCTTCCCTTTTTTCAAATTTTAATCAAATTTAATGGCTTAAAGAAAACAGATTTTGAAATTCGAAATTAATTGAAACCACAAATGAAATAAATTTAATTCAATCAATTTCAAGGTTGCATAAAGTTGCGCTATTTTGTCTGAAACTCCCTTCCTTATTCAATGCTTCTAAAAAATCCTTTTGATTAAACTTTAATTTCTTATGTCACTCAAATTTCAAAGTAAGATTTGAATTTATTTACTAATCCAAATTTAATTCTTCTTTATTAATTTAAACCAAGACCCAAACTTTTGTTTCTTAGATCGGAAGCACTGTTCCCCCTCCTTATGGAATTTCTTAGGTTCATGTGACAATCAAACTAGTTCATACTTGTTCTAATTCGAGTTCAACATGATGAACGAGAGACAGAGCAATTTCACTTAAATGCATAATTAAAATTCAGAATAATCTATAAAGTTTCATACAATTTTATAAACAGTTTAAGTTGGACACTTACGGTTCTTAAAAAATTACCCAACTTGTAGAGGTGTCCCAACTTCAAAAGGTTTTATATGAAAATAGATTTTTTGAGTTCCAAGTAAGTGATAACCAAAAAAAAGCAAAATTAAGTAAGTTGTAAAAATTTAATTATTACGAAGAGGAGAAATTGTTAAGAGTTCTCAACTAACTTATTATCCCGTTTTTTTCCTAGGAATCATCCATGTTCTTATAGTACTAGCGAATTTTACAAAAAACTTTAAATATTTTTTGACAATTTCCAATTTTAATTAGCAGTTTAGTCTACGCAGTTTGAAACTGAATTCCAGAACTCTCAATTTTCGCCGACGACTAGTTTTTACAGTTTATAATATAATTTGCTAGTGCTGCTATGTCTACAATGTTACAAAAATATTGCCAGTGGCCAGCGATTTGTCTTCCGCTTTGTTGTATATTGTGACAACATTTTGTCCATTATATCAACGGCTCCTTTTGTAGAATTATAATATAAAATAATAGTAGAGTACTTACTCTCGTCGTGGTGTTGCGTCGATAATAATATTACTGCCTTGTTCGCTTTTGGCACAAAGGAGCAAAGCACCATTTTTTCTCCAAAACCAAATTTGCTTGACAGAACCTCTCTAGATCTAGATGGTTTGAATTCTACGGGAATACATGTTTTGTTTTTTTTATTGTATCGGCTACTGATAAATTCCATGTTAACAAATCCTTTGCAAGTGGTACGGAAGTAAAAAAATTATCGGTAGTGATATTGCGACCGCTATTTTTGTATGGAGCTATAAGCTCCTTAACTACCCGCTCACCTTGATTTTTGTCACGAATATTCCCAATTTTACCCGTATAAATTTGGCTATTTAACGGGTATGCGGTTTCGGAATCACAGAACTACTATATCTTGATCCCATACTGGGCGGGTTTAGAGGGAATATAGTGTATAAACTTCGCTCGACCTCTAAACGGAAATAACTGTTCATCAATTGTAATTGATTTATGTGGTCTATAATTATTTTTCAAATTTGCGTTTAGCATCTGAAAAAATTTCGTAATTGGTGCCGCCTTATCAGTTTCCATTCGAGCTTGCCTAGTTGCATAATAGTCGAATACAATGGGAATGAATTTTTTTTCCAGAGTTCAGCCGTTGGTTCATAATTAGATTTGTGAGTACCAATAACAATTAGAAGACCCAAATAAGCTAACAGTTCTTCCTCTTTTAACGGTTCCCAGACCAATTTTTTTTTATCAGGATTCGCTTCCATGTATTTCTTATATTGATTTCCGGTCTTTTTGTTGGTACATTATTTAAATTTTTGGTATTCGGATTAGGACCCATAAATAGTGGTACGCGCAAAACATTGTGGGCCAGCAAACGGTGTAAATTAGGACCCGATTTTCACCATTTAGTATCATCTTTACCGATATAATATTCACTATCGTTTCCATCATTCTGGTTTAGATCATCTCTATTATCATCTGTGTTGTCGTCTAATTACAATCTTCTTCGTCTTCAGCCTCTGAGTCAGTAGTTTCCCTTGTCTCGGCGATAATATTTTCGAGCTTCACATCTGAATCGTCGGCGTCATTTGCAGGGGTATAATCAGGATCGATATCATTGCTATCAAACGCCAAATCATCTTCCGAATCCGAAGCTAAATTATACACTAC
The DNA here is from genome assembly GCA_958295665.1 of Tipula vernalis. Classification (NCBI taxonomy): domain Eukaryota; kingdom Metazoa; phylum Arthropoda; class Insecta; order Diptera; family Tipulidae; genus Tipula; species Tipula vernalis. The sequence goes on from OY282560.1 coordinate 169,662,902, forward strand.
ACTTTCAAGATACTTATGCTTTTCTTCATACGATAATCTATAATAGATAACTTTTGATGCAATACACGCGGCAATGAACCCTTATTTTACGTGTTTTTATAAATACAGTTACAAATTTAATTATATTGTATAGCTCATTTGAACACTTGACAAATATTCTAATTTCTCCTTTTCCATCTTTGTTTTTTTTACATTTACTGAATCAAAGTTATTAAATAATGTTTTTTCACTAACTAGGTTTGGTTAGGCAGCAGTCCATACTGAACCTACCCAAGGGTCTGTGCCTTCTGAGAGCCAATGCTGGACACGAGCAAAGGAAGTGGACCAACGTCTCTTCCTCCTTTTCGCCCAAGCAGCTTCTGCTGAAGTCATTTGCCTCAAGATCCAGCCTTCTTGCATGTTCTCCAAAAAGGCAGTGTCCCGTGAGAATTCCTACGATCGTTCTTAATTCACGTCTGCGTAGAGATATTAATGCCTTAGTGCGCCCCAAGTCCAGCTTTGGCCAAACTTGTCTTGCAACTCTACAGGTGAGGGTGTTAGACCACCTTTCCCCCGCTGAGGATAGCACCTGCTTCTCAAGTGCTTGTCTCAGCGCTGTGATAGGCTTCCCCAGACTTGCCCTTTCCGGTTGCACCTGAAGAATCGTACCATGCCTAGCAAGTTCATCCGCCCTGCAGTTCCCCATAACGCCCAAGTGACCTGGGACCCAGATTACCTGGTTATTGAAATACTCACCTATCTCATTTAGAGATGAGTGACAACTCAACGCCACCCGTGACGCCAAAGAGACCGATTCTAACGACCGGATCGCCGCTTGACTGTCCACATAGATTGCGATATCATCTGGGGATACCACATTATGCTTCAACCACGTCATGACCTCCTCAATCGCTGCGACTTCAGCTTGGTACACGCTGCGGTTATCAGGAAGACGAATAGAAATATTTACATTTAATTGGTCACAGAATAATCCAGCTCCCACTTTGCCTTCTAGCTTGGAGCCATCTGTGAAGAATTCTAACGCTCCGGTTTCCTATAACGGTCTATCCCTCCAGGATTCCCTTGAAGGGAAAGAGGTCCGAAATCGCGATACACCTTCACGGAGAGACGACTGCAAGTCGTACAGCCGTATTTGCCGCCATCTGTTTGTCAAAAATGTCGACCGGAAGTAGGTGCAATATAACCTCTAAGGCACTTGTCGGTGTCGACTTCAATGCCCCGCTAACAAGCATACAAGCCGTTCTTTGCACCCTCTCAATCCTACTTTTATAAGTTACCTTGTCCAGAGCTGGCCACCAAACACCCACCTCGTACATGAGTACAGGTCTCACTACAGCGGTATAGAGCCAGTGTACCAGCTCCGGTTTCAGACCCCATCTATGACCAATGGCGTTCCTACAGGAGTACAAAGCTATAGTAGCTTTGTTTGTTTTCTCCAACATATTAGGCCTCCAACTAAGCTTACTGTCTAAGATAATGCCCAGATATCTAGCTCTATCAGTAAAAGCAAGTCTCGTGCCATTTAAGGTAAGAGGGACAAATACCGGGATTTTGTATTTCTTAGTGAAGTGTACCAGCTCTGTCTTGGACGGATTAATACCAAGTCCATATTTGCAAGCCCATTTCGTAACGATGGTAGGCGCATTCTGCATTACGTCTACAATCGTGGCCAAGAGTTTCCCGGAAACAGCTAAAGCTACGTCATCTGCGTAAGCGATAACTTCAATACCCTCTCTCTCCAATTCTAGTAGTAAGCCGTTTACCACTATGTTCCAGAGAAGAGAGGACAGAATCCCCCAATCCCTGCGGGGTTCCCCTATTTACTCGCCTCCTAATGGTGGAGTCCCCCAACTTCGAGCTAACAATCCTGCTTCCCAGCATTTATTTGATTAACCTTCTCAGAGGAACGTCCACCTCCATAAATGACAATTCCTTCTTGATTGCCTCTGCTTTCACATTATTAAAGGCGTCCTCTATATCCAGGAAGGCAACCAAACAGAATTCCTTCGAATTAATTGACTTCTCAATCGTACACCCAAGGCGTGCAGAGCAATGTCCACAGATCTACACGCACAGGTCTTAGGTCCTTAGGATAGATATGTGAGCTTTTCCCCGCTTTCGGTATAAACACCACATTGACCTCCGTCCAGTACCTAGGAATATAGCCCAGCTTCAAACACCCTTTGAATATAGCTTCCAGGTCAGGAAGAATAATTACTGAGTTGTTTTGAAGTTCCGCTGGTATAATTTGATCCGGACCAGCCGATTTAAATGATTTAAAACCCCTCAGTGCCCATAGGATCCGTTTCCTGGTTACCATATCCTCTGTGAACACTGACAGTGATTCCTGATGGTTGCTACGCACCAACAGGTCTTCAAAGCGCCCTGGAAAGTATATCTCGAAAATAAGCTCTAGAGATTCTCCACTAAAAGCTGTCCAAGATCCGTCCCGTCCGGCTATATCAAAAAACAGGGACTAGCTGTACTTTTGGAAAGAATCTTCCTAAGGCGGCAGGTTTCGGATACCTCTTCCATTTTATCACGGAAGATTCTCCACGACCTCCTTTGTGCCTTTCCTAATTCTTTCTTATAAATTCCGAGTTTCTCCTTATAGGAATCCCAATCCTGAGCTTTCCTTGTATTTTTGGCTCTATTAAAGGCTGTCCTACAAGTTCTACGATAGGTTCCCAGTTCCCTGGACCGCCAGATTGGTTTTTGCCTACCCCTAGGGTTAGCCAGTGGGCTGGCAGCCCGAAAGGATCGGTTGCATGCGATAGTAACGGTAGCCACCATATCCTCCAGCTCCCCAACGGTCGTCGGGGGCTCCATAGCTGGTCCTTCTAGGGTTCCTGAAGGCTTCCCGGGAAGCAGGGTGAATATCGAGGCTATAGGTTAAATATCAATGATCAGAAAAGGAGTGTCCTTATCCACCCTCCAATTTTAGCGATATGAAGAATATTATTTGAGGCAAGGGTCATTTCTAGAACCTCCTGCCTGTTACTAGTAATAAATGTGGGTTCCCGCCCAATATTACACACTGAAAGGTTAGTACTCATCAAATAATCAAAAAGCGACTCACTTCTTTCATTAATGTCCGTGCTTCTCCAGATAGTGTGATGCGCATTAGCATCAACTCCCAGTACCACACCTACCTTTGATTGTTCCGCTTCACGGATCAGCTCCTCCAGGTTATCCGGAGGAGCCTCCTTCTCCCGGTCCATGTAGGCTGAATCTAGCCAGAATTTACAAGTGCCTACTTCCAGGCTAACTGCAGTAGTGTCACCATTTCTGTATTTAGAGAGAAGGAAAAGCTTAATACTATTTTTCCCAAGAATACAAGATCTGATCTTCCCAGACTTACTAGAGGATATAATTTTGTACCCCTTGGTTCTGAGGCCACAGATCCTGTTGTTAATAATCCAAGGTTCTTGGATTAATATCACATCCTCACCCGACCTAGTCAGCCTGAGGAGTAGAGCCGCCGAAGCAGCCTTAGAATGGTAAAGGTTAATTTGTGTTATCTTAATCATAACCATTCAACCTCTACCTACCTCTATAGTACATTCCAGCTACCGCAGGAATATTATTTCCCGGTATTTTGGGATGCGCCGGATTCATCCGTCTCGCTAACCCTCGTACCCTCTGTAGAGGACTTGTCAGTGCCCGGGCTGCCAACATCCTCCTCCATCGGTACACCAGCTCCTTCGCTTATGTGCCCCTCCTCATCTCCCAAGTGAATCCTTGCCAGACCGAGGCCGCCGGATTCACTCTCTCCCCTAGTCTTAGCTTCTCCCCCCATGCTGCTGGTACCCCCTTCAGGCCTGGGCGGGTTGCCACCATCCTCCGGTTAGCCTCCCGTACGCGCTTCCACCCCATCGTTTTTATAAACGTTGAGAGTAATTGACCCGAATCCGAAGTCAACTACTCCCTTCGTTTTGTGCAGGAGGGCAAGGGACTCCTTATTAATTACTATAATTGATAATTTTGAGCCCCTTTTCGCCTCCTCCTGCTTGACGATCTTCCAATTTCCGGTCGGAAGATTCGGGTTACTGGCCGGAATAATTTTCAAAGCCTCGTCAGGGCTGGCCGGTTAGGATGGCAGCCAGACACGTGCCTTCGGCCTGCTGGGAATTTTCTCCCGGCTAACTCCTGCAGGCTTTGCGCCTGGCCACACCTCGCCTACTTTGGCTATAGCCTTTTTATAAAGATCCACAGATCTAGAGTCCGAGCATGCAGTCATTTTCACACGCCCTTGATACGATCCCGCATCTCTGCAGGATGGGGGTGGTCCTGGATTTTCTCAAAGGACCTTTAAAAAGACGAGGTTGGGTGCATTATACACCAACCTCTATTTTTCCGCCGTGATGCTCCCATCTTCTTGACTTCCGTCAATTACGGCTAGCATCAACACATGCTCCCTCAGGACATCGCTGAACAGCTTTGTCCCTGATTTGGAGCTCGGCTTCTTGTCAGTCAGCAATTTGGCCCGCTTCCTGTTGACTACTTCCACCTCGTCCTGGGACCGCTGTCTTTTCGACACATGGTCCCTTTCCGAGCATCCGCAGCCCACAGCGCTCCTTGCCCAAGCTACCGATATTCTCTGTTCGTCGGAGGAATTTCTCCCCCCTGCGCTGCGTTAATACCGCTAACCCCCGGGACTAGTGCCCTAGAGTCAACCACCTTTGCCACCTTAGAGGCCCTACCCGTCTGGTATGAGGTACCTCCCTTCGCTCATACCGGCTTTTGGAGAGCCGGTGTCCTTTGATTTAGTTTTGTTTTATCCTTCCGTTAGATTCCCACGAGTATCGGAGAAATGAAGGTCCGCCTAATTACATCTGGAGGTCGCCAGGTATCCATATGGCTCCGTTCACGACTGGGGTTTGTTAAATGGGCCCCCAGCCTGGCAGATCGTCGGCACGGGTCGCTTTACATCTTAATCCGGCCCATTTTCCATCATTTAGCGTGACCCGCCTTATACCTAGGTCACTTATTAACACCCGCTTAATGAGTGTGTACCCGGAGGCGACGGCAATTATAAGGCCAGATAGAAGAGTAAAACGCTATCAAAATCTTGGGCCGATACTGAAATCCAAGAACCCACTATTTTGAGTTTAGAGTGAACTTAATCTCACAACTTACTGCGACAAAAAGGCTGATCCTGTCAGAAGCAAGTTACCTGTTCGACACTTTAGGATGGCTTTGCTCCGGTAACAGCTATACGGTCAAAATTTTTTGCCAAACTTTATGGCTCAGTATGTCTAAAGAAATACGGAACAACCTAGTGAAAATAGAGAAATCGAGATAGACAGACACAACTTTACGTCTAATATAGCCCAATTTGAAGTAAATTGTATTTGAGTTGTGATCTACTAAATTTGAATATGTGGAAGTTTGATAAAACATTACTAGCAAAGCCCTTGCTTAGAGTAGGTATAATTTAGTCAAGGCTCGCCAGCTAATCCTACGGCGAACTACGTATGGTTGAGTGTCCCACTGATACTTCCAGAAATGGCTGAAAGTCGCACAGCCGTATTTGTCGCCATCTGTTTGAAGGTGAAACATAACCTCTAATGCGCTTGGCATTGTTGACTTCAATGCCCCGCTCACAAGCATATATGCTGTTCTTTCCACCTTCTCTATCTTACTTTTATACGTTACTTTGTACAGAGCTGGTCTTGAAACACTCATCCCATACATGAGTTAGAATGAGTAGAGCGGCGGTGTAGAGCCAGTGTACCAACTCCGGCTCCAGACCCTTCTATTACCAATGGCGTTCCTGCCGGAGTAAATAGTTGTATTAGCTTTGTATACTCTCTCCAAAATGTTGGGCATCCAACTGAGGTTCCGGTCTAAGGTAACGCTCAGATAACTTGCTCTGTCAGTAAACGAAAGCCTCGTGTGGTTTAAGGTGGAAGGGACAACTACCAGGATTTTGTATTTCTTAGTAAAGAGTTCCTCCCAGATGTTTTACGGTAACGGCTATCACTACGTCTTCTGCATATCCGATCGCTTCTGTGCCATCTCCGTACAGCTCCAGTAATACCTGGGAAGTATACTCATTCAAATTTCAATCAATAAAATACTATTTTGCATCTCAAATATGAATTAATCCTATTGGATTTGTATCATATTATTTAATTCAAACTTCAATGCGGGTTTTTGCAATATCTGTCGTTGTGACAAAGGCCTTAAACCGAACCAGAGATACATCGATAAAATGCAGCAATCCAATACATGTATTTATTAATGATACTGTAACGGTATCCCTTGATACATGTTGATGACTTTAGTGCACAAAAAATCAGTTTGACATCAAACGTATAACCTTTAACCGCCACAATAATTTTGGTAACATACGATAAATTATTTTTCTTCAAAAACATTTCCATTCATGCTTTTCCTCGCGATCGCAGTTATACGATCACAATTCAAACAAAAATACCCAACACCAACAAAACATACAAAATTAATTTCTAATGTCAACAATTCAAAATATTTGTGTAAGCTAACCAAAATTCCATTCCGCGCGCACCATTCGCACTATCGTTATTTTTGCGCGTCTACCACAATATATGGTACATACATAAATATTGCGCGCGGACAGATATGTAGATAGATAATCGCCCGCTGTTTCATTCACAAATAATTTCGTGAGGAGATGAAAAAAAAAACGCAAAAAAATTGAGAAAAACAATCAGAGATCTATAAATAACTGCGATCATCTTAAAGTGTGCGAATACCGCACAAATCCAACAACAAAATATGGGAGTCTTGAGTTATTTTGAGAAATTCATTTAAATTTTTTTTTTTTTTTGTAAACAAAATAATTCATGAAGAATGTGTTTATAGAGAGAACCAGATAGATCTCGGAAAATTCCAAAAAAAAAAAAAAAAAAAACAGAAAATTTCTCTTCCAAACAATGTAATCTAAATATTTCAATCTTGAACGCGAAAAGCAACAACAATTACACGTCTTTATCGTTTCGCATATGTCCGAGAGTATAATATGGTTCATACATTTTTGCGCTACATACTTATGTGTATGTGTTTGTGTGGGTGTAGAACGCGCGGGCACATGATCTCAATTTTAAATATGTTGTTTTGATTTGATAATTTCGCGTAATTTCATTTGCGCGAGCAAAATTTTCGATGAAAATTTTATCGATTGTTAATTATAGTGCCGGCCAAATATTTCAGTATGGCTCATAAACCGGAAGTGGAAATAAACATTTTAACATTGAATTTTAAAATCAACAAAAAAAATAGAAATATTTTGTTTTGGTTTGATTTACTTCCGAGTACCAAAACGAAGAAAAAAAAAAGTTGGATTTCACGGAAAATTTTGCGCATCTGAGTCAGCGACCAAGATTAAAATCTGTTAATATTATTGAATGATTATGTTATTACTAATTATTATGAGTTTGTGTTTTTTTGCGATATTAGCGGTATTTTAAAGATTCGTTGTAGGCGTCAATAGTTTTATTTGCGCTCGATGTCGTTATCGTGAAATGTGCGGTTGAGATAATGAATCTGTGGTGCTATTTGTTACGCATATACGCTATTATAGTGGCGCCTTTTTAAATTTTCTAAATTCCGTACATGGAATGAATAATCTTTACCATTTATGCATACACTCTAATAAACGGACAAAAGACACATATAAAGATTTTAGTGTGAGTGGGTAACTAATGTCCTTGCAATTTCGCTTAATTAAGCCAAACATAATGTAAGCTTTAGCAATGAATCACGGATGGTTCATAAACGGACTAAAAATATTTTGCGAACATATTTCAGATATTAGATGGTTGACTCGGTGAAGGAAATCCAACTATTTTCCTGTTACCGTTTAGGAAATTCGAGAATTTCCTTGGATTGAACGTTAAATAAACTTCAATCTGAAAAATGTAGTTATTATGTTGGAATAATATAAAATTTTAAATTTCTTTCAAGCTGGCCCTTTCAAGTAGCCTGTACAGATGCAACAGTTTCATATTGTACCAAAGGAACTTTCCTTCACCAGTCTTGAGTAGTTCTCCAATTTTTTTCACGCCGAGCTCTTAATCAAGGGAAAAATTAGTATTGCATTTTTCATGAAAAATGTTTATTTTTATTGCAGTATGGTAGATGCTCACACATCCAGTAAAATCATCTAATGAAGAAATATCCCAATACATAACATCAGATGGAAACACCAGATCCAAAAAATTCCTGAAAAATTGAATAAATTGTATTGCATTCCTAAAGTTGATTCCGCTGCGAAAGTATACAGGGACTGCAGAAATACCGATTTTATTCGAATTCTAGAGGTATGATGGTAATAAGGTTAAAACTGCCAGTTGGGTAGGTTTCCAAACTTAAAGCCTTTTCTGTAAAATCTGCGTTTATCCCCTACCTTAAAACATAAGTTTTCTAGGTTCTGAGTTGTTTACCAGCATGGTAGGAGCTGGCTCCCAAACACTGATTAGCAAGAGCTAAAATGCCATTCTCAGTAGTTTGAGGGTCCAATCTGAATAGATGAATCCAAAATTGAAGTGGCACAGTTTTAATGATAACATCTAGAGATATTAGAACCTCGTACTGCATCTTTATTCCGAGTCTTAAGGAGAGGAGCGGCTTCGGATATTACCACAGCATTTAGGGAGTGACTAAGTCAAAGATGTCATGCACTTTGCTGGTTATTGCATCAGATAAATGGAGCATCAATCTCTATCTGCAAACATTTGACCAAATATTTTAATTTTTGGCCAAAATAATTGAAGAACTATTTCGTTTTATTTTGTTTATGAAAATAATATTGATTAGGGAAATCACTTCGGTCTAAAAAGACCAAAGTATTGAAATCCTGTCAAAAATGATGAAAAATTTGGTTGGTCCAAAACCACATTTATCGACGTTTTGAAAGTCCCAGAGTCTAAACAAACCAAAACAAAAAAGTTTCTGTCCGTCTGTTTATGAAAGTCTGGATGTCTGGAAGTCTGTCCCCATGGTATCTCGAGAACGGCTTGTTCGATTTAGAATTTTTTTGCCCAACCTGTTTCTATGGTCAAGGCCGAGATTTGAAAAGCTTTTGGTAACCTGTGCGTCAAGAGGGTCGGGTACCTGCGATACGAATTGACCCAAAACACCTGGTTATAGAAATATTTAATAATTTGTTATGTATGCAGGTTTGAGTGGGGTTGGATTAAGATATAGTGAGCAGTTGGCTAATGTTTTATGCTGGTTTGAGGATTGAATTGAAAGAGAGTTCGTGTTTGGGTTGAGGGTTGAGTTGGGATCCATTTACGGCTTGAATTGATGTTTAGTAGAGATTGGATTAGTGTTTAGTGAGCTGTTGAACAATCTATATAAGTTAATGTTTGTATGTACATACAGCATATACATATGTGTATGATATTGCAACAAATCCACACGCCATGACTGATTTGAACCAAACTGTACACAAATATTGTTTAAGACTTAAGAAAGGTCACTGTTATTATCTCAAACCTCAAATTGAACCGTTTACATTTCAATTGAACCTTTTACATTTCAAATTGAACTTTTAGCAAATAATGGCCAATTATGATGGAACTTTTCTATTTCTCAACGGAGTTTAGTGGAATTTGACATCCGCGATCTAAATGGGATTCTAAAGGATCTAAAGGATCTCTTGGATATAGTTCTGGAATATGCCAAAGTAGGATGAAACTTGGCTATTTCTCTATCGATTATAATGTAATTTGACATGTGCGTTAGAACTGGGATTGTAAAATGATTTTTTGATGAAGTTCTGGAATGGATAACACTAGACACGTTTTTCAATAGAAACAATAAAACGACTGTCTTACACTCGATATTATCAACGACTCCACTGTCTTTATTATTATTTTTTTTTAATATAACATCATATAAACATTTTGAGGTTGATACACCTTAATATAAATCAGGGTTGTTTAATTAAGAACGACAAATTAATGTTAGCCTGACAATTTAATAAATGGTTTCATGCGAGTAATGTCATATACACCTTCAAACGGTCGGCTTGTAATGCTGAATCCAGCGACATCCCCAATTAGATATCGATCATTACCCAATATTTTCTTAACTTGATATGGCCCTCTGTATTTTGGAATTAGTTTTTTTGTTAATTCCTGGAGTAGTGTCCACATTCTTTACGACGGTTAGATCACCTTCATTAAACGTAACAGTTGATGCTTCAATGTTAATACGTACAGTTTCCCGAATTGCGTTAATGTTTTCTGGAACATCATCTAATTTGTTTTCTCTTTCGAGAAATTCACGAAGCTTATCATTTACGGAACCCCTCAGATTTCTTCCAAATAATATCAATGATGGAGTCAATTTCATCGTACTATGCTCACTAGTGTTGTACGCAAACTCTCTAGTCCCATTCGATTTTTCGTTCGGCATCGACCAACTTTGCTATCATAGAGCGTTAACGTGCGATTAAATCGTTAAACTTGTCCATTTGCATGTGGCGCGGCACTAGCAACCAAAATATGTTGTACACGATTTTGCTTTAAGTAGTTCTTAAACTCATGCGAACTAAAATTACTGCCTCTGTCCGTAATTACTTTATCGGGAGGACAAAACTATCTAAAATATTGCTGGAAACACTCGATGGTGTTTTGGTTGCAAACAATCGAATATGTTTCGAAAAACCGTTAATAATACCCAATATAAACCGCTTCTTTTGCTTAGTCATGCCCAACGGAGTATAAAAATTGGCATGTACGATTTCTAAAGGTCGATCTTCTTTAGGAATGCTATGAAGAAAACCTTCTACTTTCCCTGTTGGTAAATTGTACTTAATACATTTCAAGCAATTCTGGATGTGTTGTTTTACGAGCTGGACATATTGGGAAACCAATAATGTCTTACTATTACCTCCATCGTCTTCTTCAATCCAATATGCGCCATGAGATCGTGAGAGTTTTTAATCACTTGATTTTGCATCGACTCTGGCACAAAAAAACCTATTTTATGTTTATTGATCTTTTTGTAGATCAATCCATCTCGTAGCTCATAAAGCGAACTTTCAGCTAACTCAAGTTGCTTTGGTAATTCTTCAAGCTTTGGATCTTGTGATTGCAATAAGGCCTCATGTTTACTGAATGCATCAGCGTGTTTGATCTGATTTCCCTTTCGATGATGAATCGTATAATTATACTCTTGCATTTCCAAGGCCCACCGTGCAATTTTTGGATGAATAGCCTTTTTATTTAATGTCAGAGTAATTGCATCGCAATCTGTGTACACCTTAAATTCTCGACCATGCAAAAAAATCCGAAATCTTCGGAATGCGTATATGATTGCTAAGCACTCCAATTCATAAGAGTGTAACCTCCGAGAAATAGCTAATTGGATGCCACTTTCCATCTTTTTTCTTTTGTAGTGGAATTGCACCGAATCCTATACGTGTCGTCATTAGGTGAATATATCGCAAGTATCGGGCTTTCAATTATAATAAAAGAAATATAATAGATTGAGTGTACGCAAAATTCGTTGTTAATATAGAGCAAGAAAATAAATTAAAAATTTGTGTATGTGTGTAAGAGAAAGACAAAACAATAGCAAAGCGAGGAACGTAATTGCTGACTGCTGTTTAAAATATAATACAAAAATGGCTACTTTAATGCAGATTTTGTCATATCCAGTGGCGGAGTTGCAAGATAAGTTGCCACAAAGTAATTTGAGTAGTGAAGGTTCTAAAAAGGAATTACAACAGCGAATGCTGGAAACCATGATTGAACAGAATTTTGAACAGAAATTGGTGTTAGCTGAGTCGGAGCGGCAAAATACCAAGCGAAAAGAGGATGAACAATTATCTCGTAAACAATCATCGTATAATATGATACGAGAAAAAAATCGTGTGCGTGAGGATGATGAGGATAGTTTATACGAATCAGAGATAACGAGACGGCGCCACGGCGGTATGATAGAATTAAGCTACGTAAAATGGTAGCACCATTTAAGGGAATTGAAGGTGAATCGTTCGAGCTATTTGCTGAATCAATTCAAACAATAAAGAACAAGTACGAGGTTGATGAAGATGAGATGCGATTGCAACTTGCAGATTGCTTAGAGAACCGTGCCAGAAATTGGTTTTTATGTGATCCAAACAATTTAAAATTGAGTGTCGGCGAAATACTATCGGAGTTGAATGATTTATTCAACACCCGAAAAAGTAAATCCAAACAACGCAAGTTATTCGAGGAAAGAGTTTGGAAACATTTAGAAGAAAAAATTCATGTTTTCAATGCGGAGAAATAGGACACAAATTAGGGGAATGTCAAAACGAAAGGAAAAAACAAGTGAATAACATGAATGAGGGTGAAGAAATTGGGGTAACCCAAAACTGTTCCGTATTTGCGGATGATCGATTCTGGAAGCCCGGTAACTTTAGTTAAGGTGTGTAAAATAGTGAAACCTAAATGAATTAAACTAATCGGAGATAAAAACGATTTAACGGGTATTAATAATAGTAAAGTCAAGTGTATTGGTATTATAAATGTCAATGCTCTAATATTTGGTAATTTATATAATATTGATTGTATTGTGGTTGAGAATAATACTATGCTGGTAGAATTGTTGTTGGGCAGATATTTTCTCCGAATCGCAAAAGCTGAATTAAAAATTGAGGATCACAAAATAAATTTTGAAACAGAATTTTGTCAAGAGCTAATGCATATAGATTTAATTGTAAATCCATTAGAAAATCAACTAAAAATAAATGATTCCCTAGATATTGATACAAAATCTGAAATATATCAAATGATAAATGATAACTATTTCAGTACCAAAAAACCAAATGTTCCTGAAGTCAAATTTGAAATGAACATCGAATTAGCGCACGATAAGCTAACTACAGCAGCACCAAGGCGATTGTCGTATGCGGAACGAGATATTGTTGCTAAAATGTTGGATAAATTATTGGAAAAGGGATTCATATGAGTCAGCGAATCTAAATATTATTCGCTGATAGTGCTTATAAAACAGAAAAATAAAGAAGAATATCGCTTATGTGTAGACTATCGAGCTTTCAATAAAATAAAGGTGAAGAGTAATTATCCTTTACCAATTGGAATTTTTACATAACAAAAGATTTTTTACATCACTGAACCTGAAATCCGGATTCCATCACGTAACAATTGCTCCAGATTCGATACCATACACATCATTTATCACCCCTTTGGGCCAGTATGAATATTTATGATTACCATTTGGATTAGAAAATGGGCCAGCAGAGTTCCAGAAATATGTCAATAAAATGTTTGCTAAATTGATTGCAGAACGTAAAGTGGTCATATATATCGATGACATTTTCATCGCAACGAAGGAGATTGGTGAACACTTGGAAATCTTGTACGAAGTATTAAAATTGCTTTCCGCAAATTTGTTGGAATTAAGATTAAATAAATGTGAGTTCCTGTATACACAAATTGATTACCGGGAATATTCTATTAATGAAAAGGGTATTCGTCCCAATGACCGTAACATCAGTGCTATTGAAGAGTATCCGGTGCCAAGAAACAACAAGGAGATCCATAGTTTTTTGGGTTTATGCTCGTACATCTGGAAATGTATAGAAGGGTTTGCATTGATTGTCAAACCATTATAAGATTGGTTGCGCAGGAATGCGGAATATAAATTTGGACAGGATAAAATGAACTCATTTGAATCATTGAACAGGAAATTAATTGAAAGCCCGATACTTGCGATATATTCACCTAATGACGACACTTATAGGATTCGGTGCAATTCTACTACAAAAGAAAAAAGATGGAAAGTGGCATCCAATTAGCTATTTCTCAAGACGCACAACAGAGAATGAATCGAGGTTACACTCTTATGAATTGGAGTGCTTAGCAATCATATACGCATTCCGAAGATTTCGGATTTTTTTTTTTACAGTAAATTCAATTTAATTCGAAAGCCAATAAATTGTATTAATTTATAAATGTAATTTTATATTAATAATTTTCCGTTTTTCAATTAAATAATTAATATTTAAATTCAATCACTAATAAAGCTTTAGCTCATCCCACTTCTGAACTATAACACTAGACACGTTTTTCAATAGAAACAATGAAACGACTGTCTTACACTCAATATTTTCAACGACTCCACTGTCTTTATTATTTTTTTTCTGTATAACATCATACAAACATTTTGAGGTTGGTACACCTTAATATACTATAAATCAGGATTGTTTAACCTAACAGAAGGAACTTGCCTATTTCTCAATCAATTATGATGAAATTCAGTTTGTGCATTGGAAATGGGAATCTAAAATGATATTTGAATGCAGTTCTGAGATTTGGCCAATTATGATAAAACTTGTGTATCTGGAAATTGGATTTTAAAATGATTTTTGAATGTAGTTCTGGAATATGGCCAAGTGTGATGGAACTTGCCTATTTCTTAACCGATTATGATCAAATTTAAAATTTGCATTGGAAATGTGATCCTAAAAAGATTTTTGGAAGAAATTCTGGAATATAGCCAGTTAGGATAGAATTTGTCCATTTTTTATCGTATTTTAGTGTAATTTCATGTATTGGTGTATATGATGGTAAGATTGTGTGATGTTATGATGATATAGTTGTATGATGGATTGGTATTAACGTATGATGGGGTGACGGTATGATTGTAAATATGATACAACGTATGATGGTACGATGATATGATTGTAAGATTATATGACGGTATGATGGTACGATGGTATGATGGTATAATGGTATGGTGGTATGGTAGTATGATGGTTTGATGGTATATTGTTATGATTATATGATGGTATGGTGGTATGATGGTACGATGGTACGATGGTACGGATGGTACGATGATACGATGTTACGATGATGGTAAGAAGGTGTGGTGGATTTATGGTAAGATATACATCATGGTGTGATGGTGGAATGGTTCGACGTTACTGTGGTACGATGGTGATGATTGTTTAAGGGTATAGTGTCATGATTATTAGATGGTATAATGGAATAATGGTTTGACGGTAAGTGTGCCGGTATGATTGTACGTCGCTATTATGGTATGATGGTGGCTAGGGTTTGAGTTGAAATTGAGTTGAAATTGAGTTGAATTTGAGAGAGAAGTTCGGTTAGGGATTAATTTGAGGAAGAGTCTAGGGTTTAGTGGGAGGTTAGATTGAGTTGAGTTCATACATGCATGTAGCTTTCGAATCCAGTTAATTTCGGGATTGGGTTATCCAGTAAGTGTGGAGTTCAGCAGATGGTTGAGATTTGGGTCGAGCTAGCCTGCAGAGGGGTTAACTGAGTTATTCGATTGGGAAACTATTTAATGGTTGCTTTGGAGAGGTTAAAGGTTAATTTGAATGTTGTATAAGGGTTGATTTGGTGATTGAGTTGAAAGCTGGGTTGGTCGTTAATTTGGTAATTGCGATTAGGATTGTATTGCGATTGAGTTAGAATTTCCGTTGTAAATTGAGTTAGAGGTTAAAATGCAGATTGCCTTAAGAGGTTCATTTCGGGATTGATTTGGAAGTTAAATTAATCAAGACCGAATTTCTGATCACCTCAATAGGTTTCAGCCCTTTATATGTGTATATTAATTTTATCTAAAAATATAAAAAGACATCTGAAATTTGACCCATGAAATTGTAAAGTATGCAGTATTTGTATAATATTGGCCAAAAATCCATATACTGCTTCATGCGTTTTTGGAATTGTTTCAAATAATGGATATTATGAAACTTCAGCTTAGTATTGAATAATCCATTGGATCCTCCGATTATTGGGTTATAATCTAGTCACCTAGTTTAACGCATAGCATATAAAGTTGACGTCTAAACAGAATTAATGTTTGGTTTATAAGATCGATCCAACCTATGCCAACAAAACTCAATTTATAGTTCGCAATTATTACGGAAATGTCGTTCGTAACGCTTAAATTCAAAATGATCAGATAGCGTCTGATCAGAATGATTTGAGGTCGTTACACAAATCAAAATGAGGCATTTCCTAACTGTAAAAGTGCAATGTCCTTGATTGCATGAAGGTACATTTTATTTCTATAAACGATGTTTCTGTTGGGTCTAACTTTAGGCGTGTAATGGTTAATTATAGGAAACAGGCGTAAGAATTTTTGATGTGAAAACATCTTTAGGGACAGGAGTAACTAAAATATACAACATCATCTGGCATTTCAAAATCATCGTTAACCGAATACGAAAAAAAACAACGAGCTCTGAGGTTCACGAACCCCTGGATAAAGACGGCTTCTGTTCGCTCAGTATTTAAACTATGTTACATTTTTGGTTCAAAAATTCAATAAGTTATTCTATTTTGGATTTGGAAGACAAACGTTGCTGATATTAATTGAGAATGAGCGAATTACAGTTCTGTTAAGTTAGTCACCCAAACCTGACATGTACGCATTAAAATAAATATACCATTACTCTTACACGGAAATCTTTTTCAAGATTCCATAGTAGTTAATGGTCACGGCCAGCTCGCTGAACAAAGCAAAATCGCATCTTTTTGTCACTGATCAGTTTGAAATAAATTAAATAGAGTGATTCTATTAGGGCGCAATGTTGACCATAAAATCATAGCAGTTGAAAAAACGGCAGCGCAAAACCCTCCCTAGCCAAACTCAGATATAGCATGAGCAATACTAACTCTTGGTTTTCTTCAAATATTTCCAAAGGGTTTTTTATTTGTTCCGAACAAACATTTTTGTTTCATCCGCACAGTTGTTTATTCATTCGTCCAAGTGCAGGAGGACACATGCAGTCTCTACGTTTTCTTGTGTTAGTATCTACGTTTTTAAGTACCAGTTCAATATTCTGAATTTCTGATTGTAGCTACTAGATAAAACTTGTTGTACAACATCTTTGGTTAATTTGGAAAAACGCTCCGAACTACGAATTTGAGTGTTTGGAATTAGCAAACCTAGCATTAAACCTTGCAATAATAGTTTACGGCGATTATTGGGTTCGGTAATCTTCCGTTTCAAACCATCTTATAACTCCAACTCTAGCTAAGTTTATTAAATTATGAAATTGATCCATGGGGAATCTATTTGTTTTTATATTTAAAGTCAGTTTGGTCACGGTTTCTTCTAGCCGTGCAAGTTGTCTTATTATCGAATAGAATATATTTGCACAATAACTTAAATCTGTGGCTCGACATGCTTAGTTTGAATAAAATGTTCCCAAATAGAGGATGGCAAAATTCCTACAAATCTGATGTACACTGCTTATTTAGACGGCTGCTGGTCAGCAATTAGATGAAACAGCGAACCTCATAAACGTTAAATAACTTAATCGCATATGAATAGCGAAAAAGCATCCACGAGGAAGTTTTACCTTTTTGATACCGTAGATTCAGTTGCTTCTTGTTCGTCATCACAGTCAGAGTTGCTTTTCAACACATCTTCTTTGAGGTTTGACATACTGTAGAACATTACAATACGTTACATTTTTATTTGAACAGTTTATACACAAACTTACCTTGTCCTTCACTTGTTCAATTACCGTTCAGTTGTACTTTGTGTGAGCAATCTAGAAATTGTGTTTAACACCACATTTTTGGTCTAGATCATATACCTAGGCCTTATTTAATTTATTTCAAAGCGATGCCATTTTGCTTGTTCAGCGAGTTTGCCGTGACCATTCACTACAGCCTAAATATGGAATCTTGAACGAGATTGCCGTGTAAGAGTAATGGTTATTTAAAGGCGTACATGGCAGGTTTAGGTGCTTAACTTAACAGAACAGTATTTTGCTCATGCTCATTAAATGTCAGTAAGATTCGTCCTCCAAACACAACGTTTGTTGAAGCCAAAATGCAACGAAACTTAAATACTAAGCGAACAACAGCTGTTTTTCTGCAGGAGTTTATCAGACTCGTCGAAATGGCTTGAAATGATTTAATAGATATTTACAACATAAATGTTTTCACACTCACACCTTTTCCTAGTTGAAAGTGAACTCATTCGTTGTTTTTCTTATTTCAACAACATCACCTGTGACTAAAAGCCTATAATAAAGGCGTAAAACGTATTCTATACGTAAAAACTTGCGACCATGTTTGCGCCTCATACACAGCCTATCCATTTTGTTTGCATTTGTCAGTATCACTAAAAAGTTAAAATCATAAGTCAAGATTGACCAATAACTAAAATCTTCATCCTCGCTCGCTATCATTTAACTCGTTATTATTCAAATGTAATTCTCCCCTTATCAGCCGTACCATACTCCCTATTCACTGAATGATGAATGATGACTAAGAGGTGATCAGTGGATTATGAGAGAGATGAGTTAATAATGAGTGAATATCGAGTGATTTATTATTCTTTCATTTTTCACTCATTATTCTACTTTTGTAACAATCAACAGCGAACTAAGTAACCCCAACCAAATGTAGAGAATCTGCAGGGGTGATTTTAGTGTCATTCTAGTTGGTTCAAAATTTGGTTCAAAAACTTAATTTTATCATTATTTTTCGGTCACTAATATGGTTTATCACAATTATTTTATAGATAATACGGAAAGAACTCGGCGAGGCGAATTAAATATCGCCTCAAGGCCCGAAACTATCATGTCGTTGTTCGGAGCTAAACTAATTTGGCGTGAGACGAGGCGAAATAATTAAAATTAGTAACAGAGCTTAAGCTGTCTAAATTGGCTATAGAATATCCATTTCTGATATACAGTTTTTTGGGACATCGACTTTTCGTACAGACCAAAAACTTAAGATGTATTCTCCGATTTTCCAGATTTTAATTAATCGTTCTAGTTAAGATTCAGCCCTTAACGCAACGTAATCTATTTCTACTTAAGGTGTAGTTGTAAGCCTTGCGCTATTCGGTAAAGGTTTGTTCTGAATGGACTGAAATATTGAGTGTATAACATACAAACATATTTATACTATACATATTATATGAGTTAGTGTAAACTTTTTGGAGATTTCCGGGGAAAATTAAAAGGGCTAAAATCTCACGAGGTGATTAGAACTTCGGTCCTGAAATTTAACTCAACTCCCAACTCAATCCCTAACTGAACCTCTTAACTCGGCATATTGTAGTACCCCCTATTACTCGACCTCAAATAATAGTACTACTCAACTTAGCTCGAACCAAATCTCAACACTCTACTCAACTCCACACTCTACGGCCAATTCAATCCCGAAATCAACTCAAATCGAAAGCTGTTTGTCTGAATGAACTAGACTAAAATCAGCTCAGCCTAACCGACCACAAAGCCCTCAACTCAAAATCCAACTCAACTTTAACTCAAACCCTATTCAACCCTAACTGGACATCAACTTAGCTCGCAATCCAACCGTGAGCTCGACTGTAACTCAACCCAAACTCAACCCTCCCTTAACTCAAATCCTAAAACACGATTCGTAAACCACGTGCGTACATGAACTCAACTTAATCTAATTTCCACCTCAACCCCCAAATAAATCCCCTACTGAAACCCATCTCTCAACCCCAACTCAACACCCTGCTCGACAACAACTAAAACCAAAACGCAACATTCAGCTTAACGCCCAACTCAACCAAAAATTCAGCCCTCACCTCAATTATAAAATCAACCCCCCACTCATTCACCAAATCAAATAGTCCGCAAAAAATACATTCGTAAATGAACTCAACTTAAGCAAACTTCCAAATCAACCCTCACCTCTCACCAAATAAATATGCAACTGAACCCCGTGATAAACCTTAACTCAACCGCAACTCAACCATCAGCTCAACCTCAAACTCAATCTCAAAACTAACACTATCCAAAAATAACTCAACTCAATCCTAACTCGGCCCTTAACTCAACCCTCAACTTAAACCTAAACTCAACGGCTAACTCAATCGTCAAATTAATGCGTTTTGAAAAACTATATTCGTACATGAATTGAACTCAAAACAACTCAGGCTAACTTCCAACACAACCCCAAATAAATTCCCAACATAAATACTAACTCCTACTCAACTCAATTCCAACTGAACTACAACTCAATCTCAACTCAGCCGTAGTCCAAATCCATCTCAACCTAAACTCGACCAGCAACCCAGCCAACACCTTAATCAACATGGTCTTAAAAACTACACAATTCAACACAAATAAATCCCCAGCTGAACTGCTCACTAAAGCCTAGCCCTACTCAACCCGAACTCAACTGGAAACTCAACCCAAAAACGGAACTCAACTCAACAGAAAACTCACCGGCAACTCAATCTTCAAACTAGCATACATAGAAAATTGCGCAAATGCTCACTAAACCTTAATTCAACCCCAAATCAACTTCAACTCAACCGCAAACCCAACGCTAAAGTCAATCCTCAAACCAGCTTATACAAAAAATATCTTAACGTGCGATAATGTTTCCAGATGTTTTTGGGTTAATTCGTATTTCAGATATTCGATCCTCTTGACGTACAGCTTCCAAAAAGCTTTTCAATTATTCACCATGACCATAGAAACAGATTGGCGAAAAAAAGTATTAACCGGACAAGCCGTTCTCGACCAAACAAATTCAAGTCGGACATTGACTTTGGCGAGATAAGTCGGGTAGACCGGCACTACTTCGTTCAACGTCAAACCTCATAAGCTACTCCCCTTCGGTTCACAAGCTGGGTTTAGATTTGCTAATGGACTCGATCTTTTGTTTTATTGATTTTACTTGGACTGGTCTGTCTCAAGTATTTTAAGATTTTCGTTAATTACAATGAATCGTTAACAAATTTATAAAGCATTATATATGCCCACGTTTAGAATTTAGCTCACACATCTACATATATGCTGCATTTGTCTGACTGTTTTGAATCGCGAACATAATAAAGTTTGCCGTATGATTGCGGATTCGTCTGTAATTTATTCGTTGAGAATAATCTTATTCTCCCCTATATCCTGATCTTATATTTTAGAGAACGACGAATAATCTCGAAAACAATGAATAATGTTGATAATTTCGAATAAACTTATTTGGCTAACTTTAAACGGATGTGATTTCCCTATATGTGCCCGAATTCTTGTTCTTCTATTTAGAGTAGGTGAAATAAAAATTCCAGTCATTTCTGCAGAAAGGTTTTCAGCCACCATGCGAAAAAAAAAAATTCGATTTAGTCCGCCACTGAAATGGGCAGACCGACAAACCGGCAATCTATTTTCTGTATACTTGAGTTTAAAAAAATTAGAATTCAACGGAAATTTACGGAATTATTAAATTTAACACTTAATAAATTAAAAACTAAATTCTGAAAATTTAACACGTACTATCATCATCACAATCAACGAACGCACACGCAGCATGATCAAAAATGTTGCAACAAGAGATAAATCTCTTCAGCGATGGGTTCACTAACAAAATAAAAAATCGTGCGATGATCATCTAGAAAATTGATCGACATTTCAAGGATACACTACATGCTAAGTATATATACATGTGTACATATAAAAACATTTATGAGATGTTCATTGAGTGAAGACTTAAGACAACAACAAGTAAATTGTTTTCGTTTTTTTTTTTTTTTTTTTTTTAATTTTACTTCACATTAAATGGTTAACCGTCATGATCGCTGTTTTTTTTTTTCTTTCAGTGCTTTATGTATCTGTATTACCATTATGTATAGCATTAGAGAGTGTGGGAACCAAAAATGAAACTGATCGAGAAAATGATCAACTACCAACGAGTAACCTTTATATTATATGTATGTAGGTATATATTGTATTATTGTGTTGTTGGATTGGGAGGAAAAAATATTTTTTTTTTGCTGCAAACAAATCGTGATGTACTGTTTCGCAGTACCTTGCTTCTCGCTTATTATTGTAACAATTTTATTATGTTGTATCATTATTGTTATTATTATTCGCGAAACATGAAATGTTAGTTTGAACGTGCGGTAGAGGATTTTTTTTTTGTGGTTTATTGAAGTTGATAAGGATTTAGTGTCACAAATGTCATCTGTTTAGATTCTATATTTACTAGAGAGTCTGTCACTCGAATTGTTACTAATTAATTTTATATTTAGTATTTTAAAACAATATTGAAAATACTTTAATTACATTAAAGCCAATTTGATACTTTCGGATGAAAAAATATTACAGTTCAACAGTAAGCAAGCAAATGAAGGACAAGATCAGCACCAATCTAGACAACCGAGCTGCTACGCTTAAATAATCGACTGCTTCCGTATTGGCTTCGGCTGCTGAAGCTAAAAATGGTACAAATGGTGAACCAGCAAGTGTACCGCCAAAAGTTGTCAAATGATGCGTTGCTAAATTTCATAAGTCTATTCAAACGCGACACACTTATGCTTACATTTATTATTTCTATATGTCTTGAGAAAATTACACTGATTTCAATATCGCCAACTTGATGATGGCACAGGAACATTCTTATTTCATGTCGTTGAAACAATATTGAAACATCAAAAGCTCTGATGCTTTGTTATTAAGTTCCTTTGGTAGAATTGAATCTTCAACAGTTGGCTAATTTCAATTGGATAGAACTGACTCCCATGAAGCTAGCCTGAAATTGTAAATTTGTAGTTATAATCATTTATCATCCGCTGGTTCATAAGGAGTTCGATGTTGATCTAAGTGGTAGATTTAGAGTTAATTGTGAATTTTGCCTCCGACAGACATTAAATTATTATTACACATTATCAGAAAAGAAAAAATACATTTGGTTTTTGTTATAAATTTATTAAATTTAATCTTAATTTACCTACCCGTATTACATGATCCTTTAAGAATAACACCAATTTACATCTTAAAACGTGCACTTTGCCGCTCATTGCTACAAACATTGGTACTTTGGCTTGTTTAGTCAGATTTACTGAACCACAGTCTGTCTAGGGTATTATGCCTTAATTGAATAGAAAACGTACAGAGAAACAGAAAATGGTGTAGGTCGTGCAACATCTGCAACAAACACTCTAGTATCAAATTCAGCAAAAAATTTGGGAATAAATTTATCGGGCACGGAATAAAATAACTGATTGAAAAGATCCACTGAACTGTTAACACATTCTTTGGACAGGACAATATTCCAATCCACATTTCGTTGTCCCAAAACCAATATACTTCCACCATCATGTTTTACTGCCCGCCGCAAATTTTGACATCAATAGCGTTGGGTTTCTGCCAAACCATAACTTACCTTTATAAACCAAAAATATTCCAAGCGGCTTTTATTTTTTGATTTATATATTTCTTGCGAGCCGCACAACCGCGATACTTTTGTTTCTACAAAATATTGCGTATTGTCTGGCAGCGCACTTTGGCAGCGATCGTTGGAGCACTAAGCTTTCGATTCTGTATTATTTCCCTATCTATTAGACGGACAAATGGGGAAAGATGAATTCTTTCAAAATGATCAAGTTATCGTTAACGTCGATAAAACAAATCCACAACCAAATGTTCACCCACATCCTCAAACAAAGCAAGATCCACATCAACATTCACTCCCACATTAGCATCCACATCTACATCCACATCCACATCCACATCCACATCCACATCCACATCCACATCCACATCCACATCCACATCCACATCCACATCCACATCCACATCCACATCCACATCCACATCCACATCCACATCCACATCCACATCTGAAAACTTGTTGAAGAGGGCTTCTATTATTCGCTGTTTTTATTAAAATAAAACACCCTATCTTCAAAATGACTTTATAAAATTTTTATTAATTAAATACAAAATATTCGCTGGTTTTATTTTTGATACTATCTACTTCGATCGCTGTATATATAATGCTGTAAATTTATTACAAAACTTGTAAAGAAAACTTTCAAAAGGCTTAAAAACACTGCTTAAACAAATTAGCTTCTATTATTGATAATTTTTATAGCGCAGTACGTGCAATGGACAAATAATAAACAATTTGTGAATTTGCCTTTGATAAAAAATAAAAACATCGAAAAACATAATAATAAGTATTGTGAATAAATTAGATTTTGACAAATAAATATGGAAGCTGTGTTTTGTTTACAAAATAATTCTAATAAGAAATTAATTTAAAATAAAAGTTTAAACAAATAAATCTGGGTAAGTTAATTAATTAAATTGATCAAAAAAAATATGCAACAAATTACTTAACCTAAATTATTATTTTTCAGATGTACAAATTGCGTTGATAATGTGATGAGTGAACGTATCAGCTGCTGCATTTCGTCATCAGATAAGCTCCATTTAGACGTTTTAAATGTTTGATAATTTCTTTGTTTTGTTTTATTTTTTAGGGCGATCAACATACTTCCGCCCGTTAACGATACTATCGTTAACCATCAGCTTGTTCGGGCAGCTTGCAGAGTTTAACTATCGGTCGTTTTAAGGTTGATGTTGCGGTCTTTAAGGTTACAACCCTAACGAGCCCACGGTCATCGGGATGCAGTTCAATGATTCGGCCAAAAGCCCATTTGTAGCTCGGCAAATTATCTTCTTTGATTAAGACGATATCCCCAATTTTAAAGTTTTGTTCCGGTTTACGCCATTTAGCCCTTTGCTGAAGGTTATGAAGATATTCTGCGCTGAATTTTTTCCAAAATGATTGGGCACGCTGTTGTATAAATTGCCATCTAGTGAGTCTGCCAGCAGGAATGTCCTTATTTATTTCTTCTTCAGGTACATAAAAATTTGCTGTGCCAATTAAAAAATGGGCCGGTGTTAACAGGTGAAACGATGCGTCATCATCAGCTGTTGCATAAAGCGGCCGCGAATTTAAAATAGCTTCAATCTGACTTAATAACGTCGCCATCTCTTCAAAAGTTAAATGCGTATTTGATGAGCATTTTGAAAGATGCGTTTTTACGGACTTGACAGCCGCTTCCCATAAACCGCCAAAATGAGGAGAAACAGGCGGAATGAAGTGCCACTGTATTTCAAATTTTGATAAATGCTCTGCAATGATAGAGTTATGATTATTTTTTGAAATATTTTTGTATACCTCATTTAGTTTTCGCTTAGCTCCGATGAAATTTGAACCATTATCACTGTACATATGAGCTGGTGATCCTCTTCTCGATACAAATCGCTTTAAAGCAGCTATAAAGGCGTCAGTTGATAAGTCGCTGACCACCTCTAAGTGGATAGCCTTTGTTGCCATACAAATAAATAAAGCAATATAGCCCTTGGTGAATCTAGCGCCTCTTCCTTTTTTTGAAGCAATCTGCATTGGCCCCGCATAATCAACTCCACATGAACTGAACGGTCTTGCTGCGTTCAACCTTGATATTGGCAAATCACCCATCAACTGCTTGGATGTCTTCGCATTATTTTTGTAACATATGACGCACTTTCCCACAATTTTTCTTATGCTGCTTCTTCCTCCAACAATCCAAAATTGTTGTCTTATCAGATGAAAAGTTAGTGATAGACCAGGATGCAGATTAAGTACATGTATGTGCGATATGATCATTCTGCTGAATATGTGACCTCTTGGCAGAATCACCGGATGCTTGTAGTCATATTGACAATCTGAATGCCTCAGTCTACCGCCAACCCTCAAAATACCACTCGCATCTACAAACGGCGCCAATGACACAATATCGCTAGTTTTTTTTATTTCTGCCCCTTTCAGCAAACAATCGATCTCCTGGCCAAATGACTCTCTCTGCACATACCGTATGATGGAGTTTCTGGCGTTACGTATTTCGTCTACATCGAGATAACATAAAACTCTTACAGTCTTTGGTAAACGCACGTTTCTAATAAACCGTAAGACATAGGCGACGACACGAACCAGCTTGGTATATGATGAAATCATTTGCAGCAATCGATCAAAGATATCTTCTTGGTTTTCGGCGTTAAAAACGAGCAGTTTACTTCTCTTTCGTTCTTCGCTTACGAGTTCTGCACGACGATCTTCTTTAATTTGAGACTGGTAAACCAAATTAGTCTTTTGCAGCCATTCTGGGCCCTGCCACCATTGTCGTAAATTTACCAATTTTGATGGGAGTACTCCTCGGGATGCGTGGTCAGCTGGATTTTGCTCAGATCGTACATGATTCCATAATTTTCGCGGCATTTGATTTAAAATTTCTGATGTGCGATTTGCCACAAAGGTTTTCCATCTTACCGGATGGCTAGATAACCACATCAGCACAATAGTGGAATCCGTCCACGCATAACATTCTACTGGTTGCCTCATAGTTTCCTTTACCAAAGCCATTAGTCTTGTCAACAAGTGCGCGCCACACAACTCCAGTCTTGGCAACGATACCTGTTTAATGGGTGCCACTTTTGTTTTGAATGCCATTAAATTAACTTTCACTGCGCCATTTTCATCTACCGTTCTGCAATACACTACAGCAGCATATGCCTTTTCGCTCGCATCTGAGAAACCGTGCAACTCAACTTTGCCGTCCTTTGGAATGTATCGATTTATCCGTATGTTTTCTAGAAGATTTAGCTCACTTCGGATTTTGTTGTAGATGTTAGAGATGTCATCGGGTAGCGCATCGTCCCAGCCAAGCTTCATCAACCAAAGATTTTGGAAAACTATTTTCATTAAGATTATTGCTGGAGATAGCCATCCGAGAGGATCAAATACTCTGGAGTATTCAGAAATAATTCGCCGCTTGGTTGGTTGTGAACATTCCTCCAGGTTTAACTTAAATGAAAAAATGTCATCATTAACATTCCATTGGAGGCCTAATATTCTGGCTTCTAGTGAATTTTGGAACATCGAAATTTGATCTACATTCTCTGTCGCCATAATATTAGATGAGTTCGACTTCCATTTTCGCAGCTTAAATCCACCAGTTTGCAGTACTTGATTTATATCACTTTTCAGTTTTTTCGCTTCTTCAAGAGAATCCGCTCCGGAAACGAAATCATCAACGTAAAAGTCATTTAAAATGTGTTGGACGACATTTGGATGGTCGAGCTGATTATCGTAGGCTACTTGGTGCAAGGTTCTTATAGCCAAAAATGAAGAACTGGACAATCCGAATGTGACAGTGTTGAGCCTATAATGCCTGATTTCGTCTGCTGCCTCGCTTCTCCACAGTATCCGTTGAAATTGAGCGTCCTTTTCAGAGACCAAAACTTGGTTGTACATCTTCTCAATGTCGCCCGTCAGTGCTATTTTGTGATTGCGAAACCTCATCAAAATCGACCATAAAGTAGGCTGAATTACTGGGCCCACTAGCATTGTCTCGTTGAGAGAAACTCCAGACGTAGATTTCGCCGAACCATCAAACACGACTCTTAACTTGGTTGTTTCACTCGACTCCTTTAACACGCAGTGATGTGGTAGATAAAATGATTTGAACTCGTCCAATTTACGCTCAGTGTCAGTGATAGGCTGTAAGTATCCCAAATTGATATATTCATTAATAAACTTACAATAATCGTCCTTTAGCAAAGTGTTCCGCTGCAGCTTTCTTTCCAGTGCAAGAAATCTTCTTTTAGCGGCATTCTCGGAGTTTCCTAGTTGAGCGGCCATTTTCTTAAACGGTATTTCAACCACGTATCTGCCAGCTTCATTTCGCTTGTGCGTGGACTTATAATGTTCTTCACACTCTATTTCTTCTGGACGTAAAATATGCTCGCTAGGGATTTCTTCTTGCTCAAAGAAACGCTTTAAAGTAGTATCAATATCGATTCCCAAATTAAGATTTAAGGTGCAGTTATTCAATTGTACTGCTTCACTTCTCTCCACGCTATCTTTATTTGTAGTCCCTGCTATAATCCAACCTAAGAGTGTTCGCTGAGCCACTACGGTGTTGCTGGCATTTGTGAGTCGCCCATCTAGAAATATATGGAAAAATCGATCCGCTCCGATCAGTATATCAATTGGCGCAACTTGGTTATATTGCGGATCAGCCAACTTTAAATCACTCAGAAAACTGCAATCATGGAAAGTGAACTCGAAACTTGGCAGCTTACTCGGAAGTTGCCCGATTACAAGAGCATCGATTCGTATTTCATCTTTACTAGAGTATAAGGATTTTACTGTGATAGAAGCCGCGCCCCTTGTTGCTACTTTTCCAGATCCCAAACCAGTTATTGTAATGTTTGCCTTTGTTCTAGGCAATCTTAATCGCTGCATACATGCCTCCGTGATGAATGAGGCTTGCGAACCAGAGTCCAGCAACACTCTGCATTTTTGTAGATTTCCCGATCGGTCGATAACTTGCACCATCGCTGTTGGCAGTAATGATTGGTAGCTTGGTATAGTGGCTGCTTGTAATAAAACATCAGATGAAGCTTCTGGGACGTCTACTGCACTACTACTTGTAGCCACGTTGGTAGTTGGTGTCGTCACATCTTCTGTGTGCAGGGTTAAATGATGTTTCCTATGACATTTGCCGCATCTATATCTCGATCTGCATACGACTGATTGATGGTTTGGCGACAAACAGTTGAAACATAGTTTTCTATCAGACACAAATCCTCGCCTTTCAGAAACACTTAAAAGGAGAAACTGCTCGCATTTGCTGAGGTAATGCCCTTGAGAGCATTTGAGGCAGACTGGCACAGCAGACGATGAATGAAGGGATTTAGTGCGGTTATTCAAGATTGGTTGTGCTACTCTATTTACGTCTATGGTATCTAACGAATCACTCCTTTTATTTAAAAATTTGAAAAACCGTTCCGTCGTAGGAAAATCCTCATCAGCCGTATCATTTGCCCATGCTTGCTTGGTCACGCTATCCAATTTGTTAACTAAAATGTGAATTAGCCATGGGTCTCTTCTTTCTGCTTCGCTGCCTAACACTTTTAAACCTCTGATGACTTCATCCGATACGTCGGCCATTTGATGCAACGCTTTTGCTGAAATCTTTGTAATTGCTGGTTGATCAACGAACTGCTTAATAAGATTTGCAACTACCAGCCGTTTTTTGTCGTACCTCTCTTTAATTTTGTCCCAAGCCTCTTTATAATTTGCCTCAGTTACGGCGATGTGACGAACCAAGGCGGCAGCTTCACCTGTTAACAGTCCTTTTAGGTATTGAAATTTGATTACCTTTGATATTTTAGGATTGCTGTCGATCGATGCTTCAAATAGGTCCTTGAATGACGGAAACTCAGAATAATGACCGGAAAAAGTGGGAATATTAATTCTTGGAAGTCTGACCTCACTATCTCTTTTATTCATAATTGCGACTTCTTGCAAGAAAGATTGCTGATTTATCATTAGTTCGTCGATTGAAGTATTATGGGAACGCTTAACTGCTTCGGCTTCACGCTCCTTTTGGGCTTGCACTAACACTTGTTTCACTTTAAAATAAGATGCTTCTATTGCATTTTGAAGAACTTCATAATCGTTCGAATCACCAATTAACTTCTCTAACTCGCGGTAGTCTTTCCATTCATCTTCGAGTAGCTGAATATTGGTTTGAACCTCTTCCAAACTGGTATTTTCATTGAATTTGGCTACAGAAGCTCCAATATTAGCAAAACGCGTAGAAATTCGTTTAAGCGCACGGTTGGTAGACATTTTGTGGTGAGAAAATAAAAAGCCGCATTAACAAAGCAAAACAAAAAAAAATGGCGATGTACAAGTAAGTTTTTAACACCAATAAGATAACAAAACTGCAGATAACTGGATAGGCCTATTATAGTTTTTATTTTACAATAAATGTATTTAAAAATATGGCGGAAACACTAGTTCACACAGAATTACTCAAAAAAAAAAAAACTTCGCAAACTTTAAATAAGTTCTCCCGATCGGCTAAACACAAGCTTTTTTTATTTTTATTTTTTTGTCTTTTATTTTATTCTTTTGCACTACAATAATTCACTGAATGTGGTAGTTACTTACAAAAATTTTGTTTTAGCGCCAAAACTGCAAAAGCGACGCTATCATCGATGGCTCGATAAAATTCCAAAATAATTTGCTGGATATCCAAATCGCCGTATATTTATTATAGTTGGAGAATCCGGCTCGAAGGACCATGAAAACTTGTTGAAGAGGGCTTCTATTATTCGCTGTTTTTATTAAAATAAAACACCCTATCTTCAAAATGACTTTATAAAATTTTTATTAATTAAATACAAAATATTCGCTGGTTTTATTTTTGATACTATCTACTTCGATCGCTGTATATATAATGCTGTAAATTTATTACAAAACTTGTAAAGAAAACTTTCAAAAGGCTTAAAAACACTGCTTAAACAAATTAGCTTCTATTATTGATAATTTTTATAGCGCAGTACGTGCAATGGACAAATAATAAACAATTTGTGAATTTGCCTTTGATAAAAAATAAAAACATCGAAAAACATAATAATAAGTATTGTGAATAAATTAGATTTTGACAAATAAATATGGAAGCTGTGTTTTGTTTACAAAATAATTCTAATAAGAAATTAATTTAAAAATAAAAGTTTAAACAAATAAATCTGGGTAAGTTAATTAATTAAATTGATCAAAAAAAATATGCAACAAATTACTTAACCTAAATTATTATTTTTCAGATGTACAAATTGCGTTGATAATGTGATGAGTGAACGTATCAGCTGCTGCATTTCGTCATCAGATAAGCTCCATTTAGACGTTTTAAATGTTTGATAATTTCTTTGTTTTGTTTTATTTTTTAGGGCGATCAACAACATCCACATCCACATCCACATCCACATCCACATCCACATCCACATCCACATCCACATCCACATACACATCCACATCCACATCCACATCCACATCCACATCCACATCCACATCCACATCCACATCCACATCCACATCCACATCCACATCCACATCCACATCCACATCCACATCCACATCCACATCCACATCCACATCCACATCCACATCCACATCCACATCCACATCCACATCCACATCCACATCCACATCCACATCCACATCCACATCCACATCCACATCCACATCCACATCCACATCCACATCCACATCCACATCCACATCCACATCCACATCCACATCCACATCCACATCCACATCCACATCCACATCCACATCCACATCCACATCCACATCCACATCCACATCCACATCCACATCCACATCCACATCCACATCCACATCCACATCCACATCCACATCCACATCCACATCCACCTGTCGTCTGGGTAGAGTCTACCTA